>JASVEL010008486.1:0-92537 GCA_032618575.1 Nicotiana noctiflora
CTCGTCATATTTCTCTTTTATTTAACCGAGATAAACTTGGGAAAATTTCTCATTTTACCCTTGTATTAATTATACGAAAAATAATTCATAATGCCCCTAAATTATTGGAAAAGATTAAAAAAATACCCTTCATTCACCTGTTGGGCTAAAAATATCTCTTTATCCACCTTTTTGGTTCATTTATACCCTTTGACCGTTTGATCAATGCTGAATTAAAAATAAATATTATTCTTTTTTGTAAAACGTTAAAAACAATCATTTTTTATTTTCGTAAACTAATGCACCAGTAGTCCACTAATTTAGTAAAGTCTTCTACACAACACAATTCAGGTTTTACATTTTTTAGTTTTTAAGCATTTTTTTCTAAAAACTGAATATTTTTTGTAAAACAGAAAAAATGTTTTTTAATGAAAAATGTTCGTTTTTAAAAACTTAAAAGGATAATTTTAACAAAATATTTTCATTTTTGAAAAATATTTTTATTTTTAATTTTAAAGAAAATAGAAAAATGAAAATAAAACGAAATGTTTTACAAAAACTGAAAAAGATGAAAAAAAATATTTTTCAAAATAGAAAACAGTCTTTAAAAAACGAAAATATTTTTTACAAACATTTGTTTTTCTTTTTATACAATTTATTTCAGTTTTTAGAAAAAAATGCTTTAAAACTGTAAAAAAAAATGAAAAAATATTTTTATTTTTGTAAAGCTGAATTGTATTTTGTAAAAACTGAGAAAAAAAAACTTTACTCAATTAGTGGACTATTGGTACATTAGTTTTAAAAAACTATTTTGTAAAATATTTTTGTTAAGCTTTACAAAAAGAATAATAATTATTTTTAATTTAGCATTGACCTAACGGTCAAAGGGTATAAGCGAATCAAAAAAGTGGATGGAGAGGTATTTTTAATTCAATAGGTGGATGAAGGATATTTTTAAACCTTTTCCAAATCTTTAGAGATATTTTGAACCATTTTTCATTAATTATATCAGTGGACTGATTTTGTAAGTTCACATGCCAAAGAAAAGAAGGGTTTTGACACAGTTACCACAAAAATAAAATTATTTGCCCTTGTCTAGCCATTTATTTTTTTACCCATAAACTAATTATATTTCCTAGCTATAGTAGTATTTGTGGGAAATTTTTTCTTTATTCTCCAATTCATTTTTATTTCTATGCTTCTTTTCTTTTTTTCTTTCTTCTCGGTTTCTTCTAATTTTTTTCCTTTTTCCTTTTCTAATTTCATTTAACTTCTTTTTTTATATTTTTTTCTCTTCGTAATCCAATTTTATTTACTGTTTTCACTATTTTTTATACTATTACTAAAGAAAATCAAATTTTGTACCAATTAATGTTGCTAATATAATAAAAAAATAGTAACTAACATATGCAACGATATAATATATAAATATAACAACAAGGTATAGAATTGTATGCAAAGAGAGAAAAAAATTATTTTAATTATTAAAATGAAATAATATGAGTTATCAATAAAAATTTCAAAAAATTCTAAAAGGATCTAATTGTAAGAGTATACTGTTACTTATACTATTTTTGTTTTTTTGCATTTTCAATTAGCCCCTCACGCTGGGTAATAGCTTAAAGCAAATTAAAAGAGAAAAGGCAAGTGAATTCATGTGCAATGAGTATACTATTATAGCATATTGTATAATAATTGTTATATTATATTGCATACTAACTGTTACAGTATATTGCATATAATGACAATATATTACAACAATATATTATATACTATAATAGTATATTATTACAGTATAACTATATACTCCTATAGTATATTGTATATTGTTGCGATATACTGTTAGGTAATTGTGTTCTTCTTTGATTATTTCAATATACCATTATAGTATATTGTAAAATATAATAGTATTATTGTATTATAGGTATATACTCCAACATCATATTGTATACCGTTACGGTATAATGTAGTTGTGTTCTTCTTCGATTTTCAACTGAAAATTTTGATCTCAGTCACCTCAAATCAGCTTCAAATGCTATCAAATTTTAGTATGACCTTCCAGAAGGTACTATAAAGCAATATTTATAACACTCACTTTGAATCAAACAAAAGATCTTCAAAATAAAGATTTTAAATTCAAGGGTCAAGGCAAAAGCAAGAGCTCGGGAAAGAACAATCAAGAAAAAATGGAGCAGAATTGAAACTAGCCAAAGGTCAACTTCTCAGACAATCAGATTTAATTTCTTTTTGAAGAAGGATATAAGGAGAATTGAAGAGTTTGTCCAAATCTTCTTCTCGGAGATGAACATTATCCAAGTCATTGATATTTGGGTGTGTCGAAAGGAAGAGTTTGTGTGCAGGAACTAGCTCGGGTTGTTGTGTTACTTCTTCTACATCCATGGCTACCTTTTTCTTTGCTTTTTCTTGATTTTTTTTGTTTCACTGTATTTCATATTCTTTCTTGTCGAAGAGTTTATACAAAGTTAATAACCGGCAAATAGTTTGGGGCGAGTAAGAATAGTAAATAGTTCGGGCGTAGGTATTAAAAGATAAATAGTTTAAAATTAATGGGTATAAACTAAAATTTTATCAAGAAAAAATTGTTTACCTTGCTCTTTTTAATATAGGGAAAAATAGTCAAAATACTATCCATATAAATGCCTTTTAAGGGATATATAAAAATAAAATGCGACTGTTATAAAATAATAAAAGTAGAAGAACAATATTGCAGAGAAAGATAAAAAGAAAATTCTTATTAAATTTTGGATAATTTACAATGGAATAAACTCATCTATTTATAGGGAAAGTCACTTAGCTATCAAGTAACAAACTCTAAGATCTCTTTAAAATATGGACATTCACCTTAAATAGAATTCTATTTATAATACCCCCCCCCCCCTTGAATGTCTATTCAATAGATGATGTGTCTCGTTAAAACCTTAACTAAAATAAACCCAATGGAAAAAAAATTCTAGAAAAGGAAAAAGAGTACACATATCTACAATACATCTTGTGGCTGCCTCGTTAAAAACCTTGCAAGGAAAATCCAGTGGGACAAAATCTTGTAAGAAAAAAGAGTACAACGCATATTAGCTCCCCATGATGAGAGCATCAATTCACATACTTGAGCCTTCCCATTCCAATCTTGTGCACTATCTTTAATAAATCGTTGGTATAGATTTGATAAATAAATCAGTCATATGAACTTGAATGAATATGTTGCACCTTGAAATCTTCATAAAATACCGTTAAATGGCCTTTTCAATATCTCCATAGAGATTATCGCTATTATATTATTATGCTTATAGTTATAGTAAGTTACATATGTGCACAAATTACACTTTGGATGTGGTACTTCAAGACTAAGAATTGTATAAGCTTTAAGCAACTTAAATCTTTCATGGATTGTCATATAAGCCATCTAAAGAGACTTTATATGCATATCAAGTTTACATGTCATGCTAGACATATAAGGTATCGAAAATTGATTACATATACCATTAACTTTATGCTTTCAAGTGTTTGAACTACATGTTCAAAACTACTTGTCTTTCATATGAAACCAATTTTATTTGAATTGTGTCTCTTCCATTTGGCCAATAGTTTTGTGTTTGTACTCGACAAATTTGAGGTTCTCATCTATACTTAGTGCTATCATAGATATCGTTGACAAATATTTATATCGGTTCCAACCTCCTTATTTTCATATAGACATAACATAGTGATCTCTTCATTCATATATTCAGGTACCTGAATCTCTCATGAGATTTTATGATGTGCTATATCATGTGATCTTCTAGATTACTTGCCTCCTTTATTATGACCATTTTGATCATTTGCTCGTCTTCTTTATCAAGAAGTTTATTTGAAATCGATTGTCTATACGCTTTAAGCTTACCATAGAGTTTATCCTTCTAGGACTTAATAGGAGCATTTGCAATGAGAATATAGTTACCTTTTTCGAGTCAGCAAATGCATCTGGCATGCTTTGCAGTATATTGCAGATGAATTATTTTTCATGAACTTCAAGTTCATATAGAGGATCTAGACGTGCACATGATAATTCATTACAACTAACTTTTTCTCAACTATATATCTTATCTCTCCCTCATGTTAGAAAAACTAACTTGCTTCCTCATTTTTGAAAATCCATCTTTTTGTGTTATGATGTTAATCAAAATATACGTCGCACATCAATAATAATAAGATGAAAATATTTGGTTCCTGATACCGAACCACTTGTGAGGGGAGAAAATAATATGCTTTCGTATATAACGTATATCAAACTAATATACAAAACATTATTCTCATAAGCAATTATTTAGCTATTAAGTGGAGGTACATAATAAATTATTTTTCTAAACCAACTGTGATGTAAACCAACTTATCAAGATGAACTATCTTGAATAAAAATTCTGAAAATTATGCTCTAAATCAAATTATTGAGCAAGTTTCCTCGCAAACGCCATATTGCAGGTTAATAATAATTGCACATGTAATCATCTCATAGATGCATCTTATATAGTATGCATGGCAGGTGAGTGAGCCCGTATTCACCTTTGATATTTCCAGCATTCATAGGATTCAATCCCAATTTTAATTGATCTATTAATTAATGAGAAGAAGCAATATAAGAGGCTTTGTAAGAACTTTCTAGTTCTTTTAATATTTACCCATGTGAATTCTCTATTATTTTTGCACATCATACTTAAATTGATATGACTAAACCAATTATGCTAACTGAATAAATTATCAATATTGATAAACTTCAGATTTACACCATGACGTGTGCAATTATCAATAAACTCCAAGTTTATTATGATATGAGTTTTTATATCAATAAATATCCACTTTATTGTGGTATTCTTTTATTTGTGTAGTACAAACTCGAGAATAAAGTGGATAGCTTTTTACATATATATTACCCAGCTACAAGTTATAGTAAAATAAGATATTAAATCTTTCCTTTATTTATAGTCTCAATATAACAACCGTTTTCGTGTATACTTTGGAAACTAAATAAGTTTCTTTGAGACTTACTGCAACACAATACCTTATTGGTAATCAATTGTATTTCTCTAAAATATTACTAATTGGCTCTTTCCGAGCTCTCAATTAATTTGGTACTACCACATTTCATCAACATCCATATGGTGACTTTTTAAAAGAGAATGTTATACTATTATGGTTATGGTCAAAATTATATGCAAGACCTGTTTCTTGCATTACCGTTGTCTTTTAATAATCACAATATCAAAATATCTTGGCATATAATAAGTACGTGACCAATGACCATTTATGCCATAATAATAAAATAATTTTCTTATTTCATCCCAAACTTCTTTCTAGAGGTTAGTGTGGTATATCATATTCACTACCACTAGCACGTTCATATTCTTCCAAGAATGAATATGTATTCATAAATCATATTTGTCATATTCACATCATGAATGGATCATAATCATCTATATGTGCTTTATAAAATCTCATGTCAAATTAATGATAAATATTACTTTCACAAAGTGAAGGATTATTTTGAGAATCCTTATTATTCTCATTATCATACTGATGACGATTATAATTTCGTCTATTGCCACGTCCACATCCATTGATACCTTCATGGTACTAATTTTGCCTTCTTTCAGACTTATCACATATTGCTATCACATTCTCTTAAGGGACTGCGAATGGAGCAAATTCAACGGGACGGATTTTCACTTCTTGTACTCACGATCATACTTGACTTTGATCATGGCAAGACATAGAAATTTTACCACTTCGAGTGGTTATAATTTTTACTAACTCCATTAGAGTTATAATCAAAATTTATTTTCTTTGCTTGTATTTAAAATCAAATTATAGAATAAAAAAAATACGGTAAAATACATATATATACTTTAAATTCACAATTTGATCATGAAGGAAGTCCATGGAACTATTGATAATCATTATGCTCAATCCCAAAGCTTCTACCTAATTGGTTAGAGTCTCGCGCTACTAACATGTTATAAAATAATAAAAGAACAAGAGCAACGTTGCAGAAAAAAAGAGAGAAAGGGAATTTTCATTGAATTTTGGGATAATTTACAATGGGATAGAATCCATCAATTTATAGGGAAAAATTACTTAGCCACCAAATAACAAATTCTAAAATATCTTTAAAATATAAACATTTACCTTAAATAGAATTTTATTTATAACAGCGACAAATATATTGAGATGGAGGGAGTAATAGGTACTCGTTAGTAGTAGGTAATGAAAGTGGGGCGTAAAGAATATTGAAGTTATAATGTCGAGGCTTCTTTCAAAAAATTCAAGATTTATCTACTTAAATTTAATTAAGGCGTGGGTTTAATTTAAGATGGGGATGAGGGAGGGGACGTTTTTGATGAGTGAGGGGACCTTTTGATGAGGGAATTTGTTTGTAGTTGCAGTAGTGGTCCAGTATATATATCTGAACCCTAAAATGATAGCTTTGTCCAAATATTCGTTTTTAGCAGTGCGGAAGTTATATAGGCCCCATTTGTCCATAAAAAAGATTCTTTTCTTTTCCATTTTTTTTGAAAATATATTTATTCATAAAATTCTGCAAGTTTTTGAGTCTTTTTCGAAAATGAGTTTTTCAAAAACTAAAAAGTAACTTTTTAAAATTTTAGAATTTTTGTTTCCCACTTATAAAATTGCAATATTTTTTCAAGTGAAATACATATATAAATATAATTTTAAATTTTAAATATTATTTTTTAACTTAATTCCAAATATTATTTTTTTAAATTATAAATTTTTATGTCCAAACACCTGCATGATACCTGGTCTGAATTGTCTCTTTTAGGGCTTTGGGCAGCCAAAACTATGGTCCACACAGCTAAATTCCTTTTTAGCAGAACTCATGTAATGTCTGGTCTGAATTGTCTCTTGGAGGGATGTGGGCAGCCAAGACTATTATACCTCACAGGCCACAGCTAAGAGACAGACATAATTAGTATCATCAATTTCCATTTTCCTTTTAGTTTTTGTGGTAGTTTAATTTGGATGGTGTG
The DNA here is from genome assembly GCA_032618575.1 of Nicotiana noctiflora. Taxonomy (NCBI): domain Eukaryota; kingdom Viridiplantae; phylum Streptophyta; class Magnoliopsida; order Solanales; family Solanaceae; genus Nicotiana; species Nicotiana noctiflora. The sequence goes on from JASVEL010008486.1 coordinate 7,020, forward strand.
GGTGGCTTAAAGAATATTTATCTATAGTATATGTTAACTCAAGGAATATTTTAAAGCATCATACATAGAGAGAGGGAGGGAAGGAGGGGGGGGGGGGCTAATGGAGTACTAGTTCTTGAGAATTTTGTCGGATAGAAATGATTTCAATAAAGAAGGGAGATTTGATTTTATAATTCATTCAAATAGGTGCGAGGCTAGCTTACTGTTAGTGGTTAATATTGTATTCACATTATTTTTTATTTTTTATAATATCAAATCTTATTTACTTGTTATTGTTATTGCATTTCATCTATTTTATGGTTCTAATATTATTTTTATTATTTCTAAGATTTCTATTAATGGTACCGATATATTATATCTTTTTATCTTTTTGAGACGTGGGTCTTTCGGAAAAAGTATGAAATGTGGATTCATTGAATACATACAAATTATTAATTTATACCCACTAACTTAAAAGGATCACAATAGCAAACTCACAAGCTTTAAATCCTGGTTCTGCCTCTGTTCGGGGTAGGTATAACACTACTAGAAATTCGCTATTTTCTGACTACCAAAATAGTCGGAAACTAGTTGGAAAAGTACATATTCCGATTACTTTCTAACTGATTTAGAGTAGTCGGAAAAAGATAGGTCGGAAAATATATGCTTTCAATAAAGAAGGGAGATCTGATTTTATAATTCATTCAAATAGGTGTGGGGTAGTTTGATAGGGTATCGTCTTAAACGGCTAGTGGTTAATATTGTATTAACTTTTTTTTTATAGTACTGGACCTTATTTACTTCTTATTATTATTGCTTTTTATCTATTTTATGGTTCTAATATTGCTATAATTGTTTCTATAATTTTTATTAATGGTATTGATATATTATCTCTTTTTGTCTTTTTGAAATGAGGGTCTTTCGGAAAAAGTGTGGAATGGGAGTTCATTGAATACATACAAATTATTAATTTATACTCACTAACTTAAAAAAATTACAATAGAGAACTCACAAGCTTTAAAATCCTGACTCTGCTTCTGTTCGGAGTAGGTATACGATCTGCAGACTCATTATCCTTCCCAAACTTTTACTGAATTGTGTATTATTTTAATTATATAAATTTTTTCCCCAGAAGATGGATTGAAAATACTAGAATAAAAAAGATGGATAAATAAAACACAAAGGATGATCATCTTTTCTGTTTAAATCGTAATTGATCATGAGAATGGAGAGATCATTTCCCTCTAAGGGAGGTTCGTAAAACAATTGTGACATGACCTCGTAAAAGTATCTAATTAATGACAGTGATCACTTGGTGTATTTTAAAGGATAAGTTTCTTCCATGTAAAGTTAACTTTTGTCAGTACATACAATGTGAGAACCAAGCAGAATTGATCGTAAATTGCAATCCTCTATCCAAATTATGTTTCTGTCCATATCCACATTTTTTCAATATTGTACATCTTTGATATCTATTTTTGTCGTATGTCCACCCATAAACATTTCTAGATCGACCACCATCTAGAATTGTATTCAACTGACGGATGATACTTTATTGATAGAAATATTATTTACATTTTTAAAAATGCAAAAGATCGAAAATATCCAAACTTTGGCACTTCTTCTACCTCGGAAATTCATCAACTCAGATTTTTTTAATTAGAAAATATAAATTCGTATTCAGTATTTTTGATGAATACGAGAATTCATGAAATTTTTCATGTGAACTTTTCATCGCCTTGCTTGAAATTAATGCTAAAATTCAAAAAATGAAAAAATAAAGAAAGTTCAGAGCTTCTATTTTATGCAAAAGCAAAACAAAACTAAAATAAACCCTTGAGCGGATGGAATCAACAGATATATTTGTTTCAGAAGTCTCACATGTGTTGCTCCAGACACGAGACAACCTTTGACATGCAGTCCTACACTTCCTATTCCAAGGATCCGAAGAGACCGATTTGTTTATTACTCCATCCGGAGTGTTCAATTTATTTTTAGTACACCCATTACGAAAATACCAAATTCTATTCATTTCGGTCCAAAATAAGTTATTTTTAAAATATTTTCACACATATTAAGAAAGTCACTTTTTAACATTAATTAGTAATAAAATTGACCATTTTAACCTTACTATCTCACATAAACACTCCTAACACATATTCCAATACTATTTACTCCAAGGATAATGTAAGAAAAACATCATTAAGTCATTCTTGAAATCCGAAAAAATCACTTATTTTGGACCACAGAAAAAAGTCCAAAAATCACTTATTTTGGACCGGAGGGAGTATACAAAATTATCTAGTACTCCCTCCGGTCCAAAATAAGTGATTTTTTGGTTTTCACACATATTAAGAAAGTCACCTTTTAGCATTAATTAGCAATAGAATTGACCATTTTAACCTTACTATCTCACATAAACACTCCTAACACATATTCCAACACTATTTACTCCAAGGACAATGTAGGAAAAACATCATTAAGTCATTCTTGAAATCCGAAAAAATCACTTATTTTGGACCACAAAAAAAAGGCCAAAAAATCACTTATTTTGGACCGTAGGGAGTATGACTAAACTACCCTCATTTAGTAAGTTAACTGAGATGAGAGAGAATATTTTTAGGGATATGCATATAAGGGTAAAAGAGTAAAAATTGTAATGACCCGGCCCGTCGTTACGGGAGTTACAGCCCCGTTTTCCCCGTTTTATGCTTTTATATGTTTCATTAGATGTGTTTAGAGAATTTGAAGTAAATCGGGTAGAATTCGGTTAGAAATGAAACAATAAATCTCTTTATGAGAAAGTTAGTTTGGAAAAGTCAATCGAATGTTGACTTATAAGTTAGAATGCTCGGAATGGATTTATAATGATTCGAATAGTTTCGAGGGATGATTTGTGACTTGGGATAACAATCGAAATTGAATTCGGAGGTCCGGTGTAGAATTAGGCTTGAATTGGCTATGGTTGAATTTTGGCGAATTCCGGATGGTATGTGAGATTTTGATCCTAGGGTCGGAATGAAATTCTGAGAGTTTGCAGTAACTCTATTAGGTGATTTTGGATATGCGTACAAAATTTCAGATCATTCGGAGGTGGTTAGGTCGGATTTTAGATCAAATGCAAGTTTCGGAAGTTTTAGTGAAACTTAGGCTTGAATCCACGAGAATTCGATGATTTTGATGTTTATGATGGTGTTTTTATACTGCGAGCAAGTTTGAATGAAGTAATATAACATATATGTGCATTTGGTTAAGGTCCTGAGGGTCTCAAGGTGAATTCGGATGGCCAACAGGCAATTTTGAACATGTTAATGCAGCAGAAAAAAATTGCAGACAGTTTTACTCTATGCGATCGCATAGACAGGTCAGCGATCGCACAGAAAGTTTTGAGGGGAGTGGAATTTTTGTTCTATGCGATCACGTGAAGGAGTGTGCGATCACATAGGCTGATAAATGTGTTCAATGCGTTCACGTGAGCTTGCCTACGATCGCGTAGAAGAGGGGGTATGTACATTGCGATCGCATGGCTATTTCTGCGATCGCGTAGAAGGATTTCAGGGCCTGGAAATTATACTCTATGCGATCGCAATGGGTCTAATGCGATCGCATAGAGGAAGGCGTCAGGGTAGATCAGTTAAGTTAAAATTTCAGACGCGAACCCTTATAATTTTACACCATTTTTACTCCGCCAAGAGAGGTTTTTAAGCGACTTGAAGAGGGGTTTTCAATGGGTATTTCTTGGAGGTAAGTCTCTTGACTAGAAAATATTATTTTATACAAGAATCAACACTAAAATTCATGAAATTGGATAGAAATTATGAAGAACTAGAGCTTAATTCTTGAAAACGAATTTTTGGACTTTGGAAGGCCATTCGAACTCTGTTTTTGATAAATTTTATATGTACGGACTCGCGGCGAGACGAGGAATCCGTTGGTATCATTTTTGGAATTTTTCGATAAGTGGGCCCGGGGCTCGAGTTTTACCAACTTCGTGAATTGTTGTACTTTTCGAGTATTTTTTATTGGGTTATATGTCTTTGACCCATATTTATGTATTCGATGTAGTTTTGACTAGATTCGACGCTCGAGGAGGTCAATACGAAAGGAAAAGGCATTGTGGACGAGTCCACACCCGGTTAGAGGTGAGTAGTTGGTATATATGATGGCCTGAGGGTTTGAAACCCCGGCTTATCACATTGTGACGCTATTTAGGGCGTGACTCACATCCCATGGCAGGTGTGGGATTGATTATGACTGGGGATTGTGACTTGGTCCATCCCGAACAAGAATATACTATATTGGCGATTAAAACGCACTCTGTGTTAAATATATATGGGCTTTAAGCCATGTTTTGTGCATTGTGCCGACCTGTATTATCCTTAGGGAATAGATATCTTTGTGATAGCATGATTTGTAAAATCATTGATCTCAGTCCTGGGTTGAAATCACTATTATGAAATGCTAAGTCACATGTTCTTGAAAATTAAGAAACTAAAGTATTTTCCTTATTAATGAATTGGAAACTGTTATGTGACTTATATGCATATTGTGGACTGAGTGTGGATCGGGCTGCACGCCGCAACGAATGATATAAATATTGTGCTTGGGCTGAAGGAGCCCCTCCGGAGTCTGTACACACCCCCAGTGAACGCAGTCGACGTTAAATGAAGTCCGGTGTAGTTTTAGGCTTGAATTGGCTAAGGTTGAATTTTGGCGAAATTAGAACAGTAGGTGAGAGTTATATCCGGGGCTTGAAATGAAATTTCGAGAGTTGCAGTAGCTCCGTTAGGTGATTATGGATATGTCTGCAAATTTTTAGGTCATTCGGACATCGTTTGGTCGGAATTTTGATTGGATGTTGGTTTCAGAAGTTTTAGTTGAAACTTAGGTTTGAATCCGCCTTGGTTTGATGATTTCCATATTTAAGGGTGTGTTTTTATGATTGGAACAAGTTCGTATCGTGTTTTAGAGTAGGTTGGTGGTTTTCGTTGGGGTCCCGGGGGCCGCGGGGTGAATTCGGGGGTCCAATCGGACCATTTCTTGCATTTTAAGAGTGTTGTTGGTTGTTGATATTTATTGCATACGGATACTCTATGTGATCGCATAGGGGTGATGCGATCGCATAGAAGGGACGAATTTGAGCTCCTGAGTTTTTCTATGCGATTGCATAGACGGGGCTGCGATCGCATAGGTTTGTAACCTTGTTCTCTCCGATCGCATGGCTATGGGTGCGATCGCATAGTGTTTTGTGGCCCTGGGTCCCTCGATGGCATTTGTTCTATGCGATCGCAAGGCTGGAGTGCGATCGCATAGTAGTAATTTTGGAGCCTGAAAAGTTGTTCTATGCGATCGCATAACATTAAATATAGAGTGAAATTTTTGTTCAATGCGTTCGCAGTAATGGGATGTGATCGCATAGTATAATTACCTGGGCGGACAGACATGTTAAGTAACATTTGATCCGCGAGGGTTTTCATAATTTCACCATTTGTGGGCAAGCTTTGAGAGCAAAGTGACGGGATTTGAAGGGGATTTCATCGGGAAGTCATTGGAGGTAAGTTTTATGATCTAAATACATGATTTTATCCTAGAATCTTCATCTATATCACTGAAAATTGAAGGATTTAAGGTGTATTAATGGAGGTTTTGTTCTAAGCCTCGAATATTGAAATTCATCGATTTGAATGGGCAAACAGAGTTCGATTTTGATAAACTTTATATGTATGGACTCGTGTTGAGATGAGGATTCCGAAAATGTAACTTTTGTAATTTTTCAAGAAGAGTACCAAAAGTCAGATTTTGGCAACTTCATGGGTTTTGGTGTAATTCGAGTTATTTCGATTGGTTTATGTCCATTTAGCCTATTTTGATGTATTATTGTTGATTTTGATCAGATTTGGCATCCGTGGAGGTTGATTTGCGAGGCAAGCGCAAGGCGAGCTAGGACTTTTGCCGATTCGATGTGAGTGGTGGTAATAAATGATGTACTGGGGGTCTGAAACCCCGTACTTGTACTATACAGTGCTATGCTGAGATGGAACACGCGTCATGTGACGAGCGTGGTGGTATTGTGACTGGGGATTTGGACTTGATCCTTCCCAACTGATATTTTATTGTGTATAATGATTGAGATTGAGCTTATATCTGCGTATTTGGGCTAGTAGCCGTGTTTGGGGCCTTGTGCCGATCTGTATAGTATTAGGGAAGCTTGTAGAGCATGTTGGATACATACACTCAGTCATATTCACAACTGTATAGAATATCATGAGCCAATACTAGATGTATACTCTGAGTGAGACTACCTGGGTGGGATACCCTGTTCTAGCTGAGTGGGCCCGAGAGGCCAAGTCTAGATTGAATGAGATGGGGGCGAGGTCCCGTTGTGAGGTATTATGTATGTATATATATATATATATATATATATATTGGATCGGGTCGCACGCCGCATCACTATATATATTCGAACGGGCTGCACGCCACACTATATATATTGGATCAAGCTGCACGCCGCAGCGCTATATATATTGGATCGGGATGCACGCCGCAATGATATATATATTGGATCGAGCTGCACGCCGCAGTGCTAATAGTACGAGTGAGGACTAGGTCAGTGTGGGATCATTGTGAGACAGTTGTGGACTGGAATTGGGCTTATCACCGTAGAGATGACTTACCTGTGAGGTTACCCTTAGAACTGTTTAGTGATAGTATAAGTGTTCTTATTTTCAGTTGTTATTTATTATTATTACTCACTAAGTTAAAATATACTCACCCCAGTCCTCTGCACTTTATGTGCAGATACAGGTGTTCAGGAGGGCAGTTGAGCTACCCACAACTGCTACATTTCTATTATTCCGATGAGACTTCGAGGTAGTTGCCGGTGTCCGCAGGACCCGATCTCTCCCTTCCCTATCATTACTAGGTTGATGCGGCCCGTGCCAGCACGGGCCCAACACTATTTAACTTTGAACGATGTCTGATTGCAAATAAATTAATGTCGAAGTATCGAGTACACAATATTTATGCTAAGGATTTAGATTAAAACATACATTGTTTGCATCCATATGAGCATTACTGTTAAGGGATGTTTAAATTGGCACAACATTTACAACATAATGACAACACTATTCACATATGTGATATACGACAATACTATTTACATATGTGGTCTTTAGTTTTTTTTTGATAGTTCTTGAATAAAGATATCTGCAAACAAATAAATTTGTATGGTAATTAGTGAAAGTTAGAGTACATATGAAACAAAAAAATGACTCAAATGAGAACAAGTATAACAGAGCAGATAAAAATATGCAATTCGCAAGGATTTTATAAAATAATAAAATTGTGACTTATAATAACATATTGGTACTAATTCAAACTTATGGTATAAGTTTAGTAATATAGACGAAAGATACAATATTACTCATATACACATAGGATATTCAAAGTCATCAAATAGACAATTGGCAATGATGAGTGCACAAAAATCAAAGGCTCGAAATTACAACTCCATATAACCAATTGCTTAAATAGAAAAGAAAACACTTACAGCTTTGGTGCATTGCAGTAAGTAGCGAGAAAAGGCAGGCAAAAAAGGAGATACATATGCATAATGAGTAAATCCAAATTTTTTAGTTTATGGTTTAGGCACCCAAGGCTGTCCTATTTAAACTTTCTTTCATTTGGCAATTTAGAAGCATTGCCTATTCACCAGATTGTTGCACTTGAATAAATAGCACCTTTGTGAGGTACGTTGTTATACCTCTCATACAAATGTCACCACAAATTAAAGGTACTTTATCTAAACCAGTCCAACACTTCAATCCGACATAGATTTGGAATGCCACGTATCGCTCCTATATTGCTAGATGCTCCTCATTGTAAACTTTAAAAATTACTTTTATATATCCATGTACAGATAAGTCACCTTAAGGCTAAAGGTATATATATATATAACTTTGTTAGGCATAACTAAGCCAAGTTTATATAGATGACCACATATACTCAATGACACCAATATCCAAGACTTTTAAAGTTATGTTTGAAATTTATTGAGATTAGTAATATCCAAAGAAAGTAACTAAATAGTAAAAGTATAAAAAATAGAAAATGTTAACAAGGGTTGAGTGGAGCATAAATATATCACATATACTGAAATAAATAAGCAATCCATGTAGCTAGACACCTAGTCAATTCAATATAATAAAATTTCTAGATGACTTAGTTCAAAAAAAATTTCTATATCAATGGTAAGATCACTAAGCAACGGAGGCTCCGTTCATGAAAATAAACTGAATTAAAGACAAATTTTGTCTGTATTCAAGAAGATCCGGAAATCTTTAGGGTGTTGATGAATGAAATTGGGGAACCTTTTTTTTTTGTAGAGATGAATTGAAATCAAGAGTTCAGCTTTGAATATTCAATTTCTTTCAAAACTTGTATTGCAAATGTTTGTCTTCTCGCTCTAAAGTGTAGCTGCAATTACTTTTTTTCCCTCTTTTTTTCTTGGTTCTTCCTTCGGTTTGGATCATTATTATTAGTTTTGAAATTTAATGGTTCCTGATATATTCAAGTTCTCACTAGCATGTTTTGATTGCACTGTATGAGATATTTTTCATTTCAACGACCATATGAGAGTTACCTATTACTTGTTGCTGGTGAGAGGTCATATGTATCTGATGGAATTAGTCGAGGTGCCTGCAAGCTGGCCCGGCACCACAGTTATCAAAAAATTTCAACGGCCATCTGATCTTGTCTGTGAATGTTAATGTAAATTGGTGGTTGATTTTTGGCTATAAAGCAGTTTTGAGGTGTCCATGTTTAGTACAAAATCAAGCTCGCAGTAGCATGTTTTGACTGCATTTTGTATGCAGATATTTCTGAGTTTCGAAACATCTGATTTTGTCGGTGGATTCTTTTGGAGATGGATTCAGAGAGAGATGTTGAAATGTAGACTAGAAGTTCAGCAACCAGCTTTTACTGATTCGTTGTCAAATAAAAACAGTTTATTTTATTGCAATATGAAGCACGAGCTGTTAAGTTATTTCATTTTCTTTGTAGCATCTCTGTTCTCCTCAAAGGACACAAGTTAAACAAGCTTACAATTATGCCATAAAGTTGCACCTGTAATGAACCCATATACAGTCACTTTAGAAAAGGAAAAAACATGGATTCATTCATCAGATTTGATGTGTTGCCCTTGATAATTTAGAGTTCATTTCTCCCAGTATTGTTTTGTTCACATTCTTCAAGGTTGATCCATGCTTTTGTTTTTGCAGCATGTTTGTACTCCTTGAAGGACGGTACGTCCGTTGAAGAAGCTTTTCGAATTGGTCATGAAATTGCATCAGAAGTAACTGCAATGAATCCAAATCCAGTCACGTTAAAGATGGAAAAGGTTTATGATTCGTGCTTCCTCCTTACTAAGAAACGATATGTTGGTTATAGTTACGAGTACCAGTGTTTGATGCTAAAGGTATTGAGACAGTACGACGGGATACATGTGGGGCTGTGTCCAAGATAATGGAGCGCTCTATAAGAGTTTTTCGAATATAAGGATATTGAGAAGGTAATCTTCATGTGTACGGACCTATGTGGCTTCCTTCAAAGGGCCGACCCAGTTCAATACCCACTTCGTGGGTGTCTGGGGAAGGGAATACTCTAGGCAGCCTTTCCCCCTGCTTTGCAGAGAGACTGATTCGAACCCGCGACCTAACACACCACGGCAAGCAAGCTTACCGCTGAGCCAAGCCGGCCCTTCTATGTGGCTTCCTTCAGTGTTATTAAATTCGTTGAATGTTTAACGAAGTTAGAACATGCTTAGTGCTTGGGGCTCTATAGCGAATTCTGCCATATCAGGACATGTCTTTTAATGGCTTATCATACACATTTTTCAGGCATTTTACTAACCATCTTCTTTGCATGATGCCGGTCTAACCGGGGAAAAATTTCCCTACGTGTAAGTGGCATTGTCATAGTATCGACGGGCAACAGTTACGGTAGAGTAATATGATTGATTTATACCTAATCTTCCCTAGAATCAGGCGGGTATTTGACTTTAAGCAGAGTCTTTTTTTATGTGTATATTCTTCTGAGATGTTCGCTGAATATTTATCTTCACTCCTATAAATCTCTCATCCTAACCATAGCATCATACTCCTTTAGCCCTCTAAAGTATGAAGTATAACTTACATTGATTGCTAGGTCTTGAAGGAAATCCCTTCGGAAGCGATTTTATACAAGTTTGTTACCTGTGCATTGTAACTGGGATATTGATAATTATTGCTACAAAGTTTGATTAAAGTGCATGTATAAGTGAATGAAATGGGTTGACTTGTGTGTTTAGATCAAATTTATCTGCTTTAAATGCTAAGTTGAACGAGGAGCAGGAGTTAATTTTCCTTTTAGGAATGAGATTTTGTATTGGTGGTTTATTTTGTGTCTGCTTATTTCCTTGAAGAGGGAAAATGAATGGAGTTGTTAGCTTTTTACTTGTTAATGTTTTAGCTTTTTACTTGTTAATGTTTCTGCTCTGCGGATTCCGCGAGATGGAGGAATTTTATGGTCTTATGGAACAACATATTGGATTAAAAACAGTAAAACAAACAAGTGAGTCGTAGTGGTGATTAAACAAAGAAAAGAAAGCAGAAAACTCAAAATAACTAAAAATTGGTTATCTCTGATTGCACTATATAGTAAGCACAATCTGAAGAGAAATGAACAATATCTTAAGATGTTCGCTAAATCAAACAATGGTTATTCAGATGCCAAAATGAAGGGAAAGAAAAAGTCATATCCTGCCTAGGCAAACATGTTGCAGGAAGATCATCAAAGTGAAGATCAACTACCTGTTGCACATTAGTAGAAAGTTGTCTAATACACAAGTTTATAATTTTGCTTAAATCATCATCTAAACACATATTTCTTGTTTAGGAAAAAGGAACTCTACCTCGTACCTCGATAGGGAAGATTTTAAATGCAAATTGAGTTCTTCAAGTATAAAATGGTTAGTTCACAGCTTAATTCAAACATGACAAATTCGCAAAGGGGAAAAATACAAAGGAGATTCAAAACACTCATATAAACATACAAAGGAACACAAAGATTATCCGACATAGATTTGGAATGCCACGTATCACTCCTCTATTGCTAGATGTTCCTCTAATTTAACATCTCAAAATTAGGTAAAACACATAGATTTGCCAAGTAAAATATTAGGTAAATCATATAAAAAGAAGAATACAGAGCAACACCCATAAATCGCAGCAATTTTAAACCTTTTTTCGAATAAATGACCGATACAATAAAATATAAAACAAAGACAAAGTAACCAACTCAGTTGTGGAAACAAAGAGGATGTACACAGGGAGAGCAAAGCAGATTAATCACTTTAAGATACAAAGAATACATAATTAAATTGGCCAAACAAGGAAAAAGAGTAAATAATTAAATTGGCTAAAGAAAAATTCCAGCCATCAAAATTATCTATAAAAAATTAGACAGAACAACTGCAACTTGTGAACTGCTAATGTAAGAACGAAATCTGGTATATAGCAATACCCAATAGGGGTAAAACGAATTCAAATTATTTTAAAATACTTTCAGCTTAACAAATTGGCATTAGTACTTTCATATAGTTCCTAATACTTTTTTGATTAGTTGAGAAGAAGTAAGAAATCCATACCGTGAAGTAATTTTTTTTGTCTTGTTTGCATGAGCTTACCAGGATCAGAGTTACAGTAATGGAAGAAAACCAAGAGACACAAGTAAAGTTAACAATCAAACAATGTCATATTAAGAAATAAATGAGTAGTACTAAGAGAAAAGAATGTTTCGTCTTAGAATATGGTCTGAGTATCTTACTGACTTGAATCAACTACAAGTAATAAGTTAAAATGGTGAAAGATATTACCTGCAGGTGGGAAAGAAGTAGAAGAAGCAGAGGCTATAATCGGGAAAGATTTCAAGATGGGTTTTCTCCAAATACAAGGAATTTGCTTCCTCCTAGTTTGTAATTGCAATTGAGGATAGGCGAGACAATTAGGCAGCAGATGAAGTACACAAATACTCATGTTTTAATTTATTTTTTCCTCTCAAAATAGAATTAAATTAGCAGTAGTTGAACTGCCTACTTAACATTACAAGGGAATCCAAAGAAACAATTGCTCATTCCCAGGCAAAGTTAGATAAATTTTTGAACTCATAACAGTAAACTCAACAACTAATATGAATCAACAATCAGCAAAAACAAAAAAAAAACACAAAAAAAAAACCCTTTTTAGCTACTTGCACTGATCACACAATTTCAGATTCACAGTGAAAGCCAAAAATCAATCTTTTTACCAAACCCATAACAGAACCACAGTAGAGCAACAAAAATACAGCTAATAATACGATAAAACCTCAAGCATGAAAATGACAGTCTTTAAGCAAGTGAAAGTGAAATAAAGTCAAAAAAAAAAAAGGAAACCCCAATATTTTATATAAAAGATCATCAAACTTATAGTTTAATTCGATAAAATTATTGACATGCATGTAGACAATCATCAAAAATACCCAAAAGTTCAAGATGTCCTAAATTTTGTTCCGATTTTAAGCTACAACTATTACAACCACAGAATAATAAATATTAAAACAATCATAAAATCCCCAATTTAGAATCCCAGGTTAAAATCATAAAATTCACCGGTTAATAAAATTTACTTTTCATCTAAACTTATAAAATAATAAAAAGATCAGCGTAACTCAGTACCTGAAGATAGAAGGCTGAGGAATAGAGATTGAAGAAGAAAATGATGAGTAGGCAAAGCTTCTGAGCAGACAGAAATATGAAGCAAATGCAGAGATATGGAGAGTTTTTGGCTTGGAGAGTAAATGCGGTGGCTATACAGAAGTTTAAAGTGTAATAGAATCTGTAATAAACCTAAAAGCTACACGTATTATTAGTGTAGCTAAAAAGAAACACGTATAAAAATCATGCAAACGAAAATGACCTAATTTCCCTCAAGCTTTGTTAAAATGATCCTAAGCACACATGTCGAAAGACTTTCTCTTCTAAAGAAGAGAAATGTCTTTTACTATTCTGCCTAGACTTGTATTTTATATGATGTTTTCCATCTGTTAGAGGCCCAGACTTGTGACACCGAGATCGTTAGGCTATATTTTGTGTATTTTATTTTCGTACTTGTTGTTTTGTTATGAAAACAAGCTATTAACTTTAATTGATCAGTATTAATTAATAATTGGCTGGTAATATAGAAAATATGGTCGGGCTTGCCTAGCAATGTGTTGGGCGCCATCATGACCGGGATTTGAGTCGTGACAAGCATAGACACCCATGTATCCATATTAGGAACAAAGGTAAAATAAGCCTATTGTATAGCCTTAACTTGGCAAGATAATAAAGTGAAAAACCTACACCATGAATAAGTTTGTTTGTACCTTTGGATCTTGGACCAGACAGAAGTAATTCAGCTCAACTTCTATGAGAGTAACTATACATGAGATGTAATGGAAATGAGCAAAATAAGGGACGGGGGAGGGAGAGAGGGAGAGGGAGAGGGAGAGGGAGCGAGAGCGCTCGCTCGCTCGCTAGAGAGAGATCTAAATCAAAGTAGCTCCCCGAGCACTTGCGAACAACCTTCTTTGTAGAGAAAGCCAAAACCAAAGTACTTTACAATTTCAGTTCCATCAGTCACAAAGATAGAAGACAAAGGACTCGAACATAAGAAAAACTACAAACTTATATAAGAATATACTAGTTCCAGAGTAACAAACATTAAAACAAATTAGTAATGGGTAGACACTACATTACGAGTGATGTTAGTTCCGCCGTACTAAGTTGCTCCGACATTTCAATTTAGGTGTCGCACCTGTGTCGACACGATACTAGTATGGGTGTGGGTATGGGATCCGTACCGGATATGGTCAAACACTTTTGGGTACTTTGACCACAATGGACAGAAAAATTCGATACAAGATACAATTTGATTCCCGAAATCAGAACCAAAACTAGGATAAAATTTGAAGAAAATAACATACATTATCTATGATATCAATCCATTAAAATACACACTTTACAAGCTATGCTAAGTATTCCACCAAATTTCTTTCAAATTTTGAGATATTTTTATATTTTTGAATTAGTTTAGCCGGATCCCCGCACCCGTATCCACACTAGGATCCGTATCCTCGAATCTTAGAATTTCATCTCAAAGGATCCGACCTTTAGATCTGCACCCGTGTCCGAGCAACTTAGCTGCCATAATACAAGTTGCATTCAAGGTAGGTACAGTTCCTAATACATTCACTCCGAGGTCAAGAAGACTATAAATTCATCAATAGCCAAGCCACCACAAAAAATAAGCCAAAACATGAGACAATAAGCAGAAATTTCTATGCACACCTTAACATGACTTATTAGAATACACAATAATCCAGTGGCATTTGGAGATGAAATCAATGGCTAAAATTTGTTAAAACAAGAACATGAAACATACCGGTTCTAAAACACTTTTTGAGCGCTAAAATTGAAGTAAGAAAATCATCAAATGCAGCAACCAACAAATAATCAATTCCTGGTTAAAGAAAAGAAAAAGAGAAGCAAATGCCAGTTATGAATTATTCGACCAGCCGATAATGCTAAGGAGGAAACCAAGAAGATGCAGAAGCCTTTTAGGATTTGAGGGGGGAAATTGAGAGAAATGAAAAATATAATATCTCAGGGTTTGATGTCAGTTTCATAAGAAGCAACAGTTGGTATATTTCCTTGTTCAACTTCCTTGTAGGCTGCAAAAGGACTCAAATAGGGTGTAAATCATTGGAAACTCAAAAGGGATACAGTTATAAATACCTTGGAAATAATTAAATAAGCATCAACTTGATGTTTCCTCATGTTTACTAGCCAAAACACTTCAGTAAATTGGGGGCGGAGGGGGCACAAATTACAACAACATCAGCAGGTGTTCACAATGAAAGAACCTCAAGATTAAGTAACAATCTGAAAAGGGGATGAATTCAAACAGATATCATGTTCAACTTAAAGGGTTCAATATTTTGATCATTACAACTTCAATATAGATTATAACTATGCATTCGATTTTACCACATTAGTTAACTCCGTGGAATTTGAGATTTTAGACAAACTTATCAAGCGTGTTATTCAAATTAAGTGGGTATGTACTGGATAAGAATTGCTCTTCACTTAAAATGAAAAGAATCAGCAATGCAGGCTACATGGTTATGAGCTCCCTCATGTGCTACCCAAAACTCTGGAATACAAGCAATTTAACTATCAAAAATATCAGCAATGACCAATCTTACAAATCTTACAAATCTTCAAAACACTACAACTATGAATAAACAGTTTTGTCTTTGCAAGCTAAAAAATAAATTTTTCCTATAACTTTCCCCCAAAGTACTCAAACAGTTCCCAAAGATCAAATTTTAACAAAAATTAGAACACCAAAACTTTCAATTTGGGTCACAACTTCATTATTAATATACATAACCAATCTAATCAAAAATTCTTTTTTCCACTCTTCTCCTCTTCAATGTGTTAACTGAAATCATAAGAGAAATCAAAAGATTCAAGCTTTCACGATCCCTAAAGATCATAGAATCAATAACTTCAAAAATTAAAAATAATTGAAGCAATAAAAGACCAAGCCCTGACATAGAAAGGCTTATTATGATGGGTACAAAAATATTTATTAAAACAATAAAATAAGATGCTAGTGATCTCAGCCTCAACGATGATCCTAAAAAGAATACCAAAAAATGGGAAACACTTGTTTCTACAAGAGAAAATGAAGAATGTTAGTCCTCATATGCTTAACTGAATTCTTTTGAGCATGCCCATTTCATACTATACACTTTTTCACTCAATTTTATTTATTCACTTTTAAATCAAAATTTTCTTTGTGAATGTGATAGTTGTTGGGTACTACTTGAAAGAATAGCATGTTTATACATGTAGTAAATTATCATATTGACTTCAGTGGAATCAATTATAGATATGCAAAGTAATGTTCGAGAATTAAAAGAAACCACAAAAAATTTGTCCATATATATTTAACAAACTGAGAGATCACTAGAATAACTCCACATAAAGTATGCTTCTATATATTGTCTCTACTACAGATTTATAAATAGTCTCAGAAATTATCAAATGAAAGCCACTTACTAACTGTTTAACCGATAACTTTGAGTAAGGGAGCTTTGGTGCATTTAAAAGAATTGTCAGACTTAGAAAAATTACATCTTTTCGTCAGTTTTTGCACCTTTTAATTGATGACAATTGTGTTGAGACGATATGGCATAATTGTGCTTAAGCTTTTCAAAACCTTTAAAAAATATAAAATCGTACTATTTTTCTTGCCTAAGCAATTCTGAAAAAAATAGTATAAAGAAAATATGAAACATGAAAGTGGTTTATGTAATTTTAGTTGTCCTTTATGTTCAAAGATTTTTGCTTTTCCTTTCTCTTACTCTTAGATACCTACTAGGAGACAATAGATCAGAAAGTCAAAAAAATATTAGGACTCTTCTTTCAGAAATTTTCTATGTTACACCATTGTATCATCTAGTTACTTTATGATATTTAGAATTCATCCAGTATGAGAACAAATAGTTTATTTCATCAAAGAAAAAGATCCCACATAGAAGACTATGACTACACTCCTTAACCTATCCAAAATAAAAATATGTATATTCATGGAGTACTAAAAGTCACTTCCATATCAATCTATCCTCAGAAATTATTATATTGACGAGTGAGTTTTAGTCCAAAAAAATGTGAACTAAATAGCTTTACTCACTAGTCCAAAATTAAATTTACAGATACCACAACAAGCAAAAAAACCCTAGATACAATGTGAATATATGACTGGGGAAAAATCGGCATTCCACAACTGCAACTATTAGTTACAAAAGTGCAATTAATAGTACAAAAGCAAAAACTTACATTGATGAGAAGAAAATTCACAATTAATAATTATAAAAGTGCAATTAATAGTTACAAAATCAAAAACTTACATAGATGAGAAAAAAACTATGCGAATGATGTATTTTTTTTTATGTGTCATAGGCGAAAATGATCAAACGAGCAGGTGATGGTGAGAAGTAACGGGATAAGGCTGAAGTTCTTCTAACACAACTTTGAAGATTTTGCGATTAGTACGAATTTGTTTTGCAGGTTGAGGGTTTTCATTATTTCTTTGGCGGGCTGAGAGACGCGGGTTGTAAAAAATAAAGAGGGAAAAAGTAGCGCCTTAATTTTGTTGATAATACAACTGGGTATTAAGACTTTTAAGGGCTGAATAGTATCCGGTTGGTAATATGGAACTAAAAATTGACATTTAACAACCGGAAAAAATTTGGGTCGTTATAGATAAACTTATTACAACCGGATTCATATACTTCATTAAGAAATAGTCGCTAAAAATCTATTTTCTTGTAGGCATATTTGGGGTAAAACCAGTCTATCAATGGTGTAGTTGACGGTTCCATGCCTTTCTCCCTTGAGTTGTCCGCTCAAGGGTACCAGTCTAGAACCCCCATAGAAACCTTACTCTGTTTAGCTGTGCATGTATCCTGGTCTAACCTAGCCGAGTCAGTTATGTTGTCCACATAATGACTCATTAAGATATCCTTGTCCAAAGTCCATTGAATTTTCCTAAAACCTAAACGGATATCATCATGTTCTGTGCATTTATTTGGAGAACTAAATGCTCTTATGTGAGCTATTGATATTCAAATAGTCGATTTTGATGGGGCTAAGGGCCTAACTCTTTGTCTTCCATAAATATGAGGCACGAAGTCCCTAGTTTTGGCATGGTTGCCAACATCCACCCCAAACTTCTAACATGGTGGAAGGATATTCACTCCAGTGATCAGACTCATGTCTGGGAATATTTGGGGCAACCTACCTTCTCTCCTAGAAATCCAACCCAAAAAACAGGATCATAGAAGCTGCTACTTTGTTCTGGGATTGCGAGAGGTCTGTGTTCCACTTTGGGGATATTGAAATGACACTCTTACTAGAATAAATAGTAGGATTGGCTAGTATACCATGGGAAACTCCGGGTTTGTTAATGCCTGAGAGCTGCAAGAGCAGGGGTTTCCTCAAAATGATGGGTTGAAGAAGAATCCAGAATTGACATGTCTGAAAGACTCCTATATTCCTTTTTACTATTTGTACGAGAAGTACAAGCACAAAAAATCATATTGTACCTATCTTGACGAGTTTTTCGTCACATCATTGGGGCATATTCACCGAAAGGTCTTTGTATTCATGTTTTGCTTCCTGGGATTGATCGTGTTTCCAATGAAGAAGGTAAGAATCCACACCAGACTAGCTATGATAACTAAAACTGTAATGGAGGGAATTGGTTGACAACCATTTAGCATCGTTCCCATGATCACTGCGGAGATATAACGACCCTTGGAAAATTGTCAACATAAAGCTAAACACTTTGAGGGTTGCAACTTGCTACTCTAGCTCTAGCTCATGGAGCATCTCCAAAAAGGTGAATACCGACAAGATATTCAACGAAGGGACTGGGATGATCATATAGCCTTCCATCATCCAAGATGAATGAATTACATGCCCTACATGTTTTCTCAGCCAGAAGATGCCAAGGGATGGGTAAAGCTGTTTGAAAATCTAACGGAAGGTCAAATACAATAGATGTTCGAGTGGTTCCCTACCAAGGAGTTTATTCCCCGATCTTGAGATGCACCATTTCTGATACTAATGGGTCTGAGAGGAACATATCCTTGCGTCCCTCTCCGAGTTATGAGGCAAGGTGGTAGGAAGCAGGCTGCACTTAAGGTCGACAAGATGAGTCACTTTCGAGCCGACTTCCAGGATGACGATAGTCCTTACAAATGTCAGGCTCAACATATGTGGCACTGCAAGATTTCTATAGGAAGGGATACTATCAAGCCAGATAGCTACCATGCTGGTTGTGCTTCCTATTATTCAGGCTGGTTGGAGGATAAGCATGATGGTCTAGGCCAACCTGGGTTTATTTGAGTCCACATAATCATAGATGAAATGGCTGAAGCACAGGTCAAATGCAATCAACTACACAAGAGGATCCGGGAATGCGAAAATAAGTATTGTGAGATACAGAAAGCCAATCAAAAACTAATTGAGGAATGGAAGAATATGGCTATCAGCGCCAACAAGTGACTGGGATATTTGGAGCGAGGTATAGTGGAACTGGAGAAGAAATTTCTCAAGATGTTGTAAGACTACCGGGATGCTGAAGGAAATGAAGGCGGACTTCTAGCTAGAGCCTACATGCTGCTGGGACTGTGCGAGTAAGCGAAGCTGTTCGATGGAGCCAGGGATGCCGAATCTGGAGAAGGTCCTTTTGGGACCAAATAGATAGGAGTTTTCATTTTGCTTTATAAAATGTAATAAGGCCAATGACCACTAGCAATTTTTATTTCCTATTATTTTGTGTCGATTTGAAACTCGTCTACCTTTTTATCAGTAAAATGAGGCATTTATCATTCCAAGTTCTCCAAATGAACTTGTCGCTAGGCCTACCTCGGGCTTAAAGGGGTTCCCAAATTAGGACACGCTTTACATTCCCGCACTGTGTGTTTAAATATTGCAACATTTTTTATATAATCCTCACTGACTTTTTAACTTTTTGTTGTTATTTTTGTTTTTGTTTTATTCCTCTCCCTGAAGGTTAGTCATACACTCTGGCAACTTCATCATATTTCACTAGATCCAAGGGCCCTCCACCTACTCTTCCTCTTAATCCTGCCAAATACAAGAACAAAGGAAAGATGTAAGAATTGAAAAACACCAGATAAGTGAACTCAACAGAATGGGCAGAGGTCACTCATGGTCATGGTACTCAGGTTTCCAAGGAAAATGCGTCCCAACTTGAATAGAAATTGCTAAAATCCCAAGAAGAGCTTGATCAGGTTCGAAATATGGCCAATCTGTCATTTTCCCTCACCACTCCATTATCAATTTCCCAAATGCTCCAAACACCACACCTCCATAAAATACCCCAAAGCCACTAAACCATCCCCCTCCTCACCACCAATGCAACACCTTTCATACTTTCAACAATACTCCACTGCTCATCTCAGAACCCTTACATTCCATAAATAACCACTTCCACACTCATCATAACACCCCCATATACGTGGAAACTATACCACACTCTACCCAACCCATATCAAATACACCCCAGTCTGATGATACTGACTTGCTTATTAGAAGCGTGGCCAATGAACTTAAGAAGTTGACTAGCAGAATTCAAGGCATTGAAGGGAGTAAGGTAATTGAAGGGCTAAACTACGAAGATCTTTGCATACAGCCTAATGTCGAACTGCCCGAGGGGTACAAACCTCCTAAGTTCGAGATGTTTGATGGTACAAGGGAACTAAGAGTCCATTTGAGATAGTATTGTAACAAGCTGGTTGGAGTAGGAAGAGACAAGAAAATCTGCATGAAGCTTTTCATGAGAAGCTTGAAAGGAGATGCTTTATCGTGGTACATTAGCCAAGATCCAAAGAAGTGGTCGAACTGCGTAAGAATGGCATCTGATTTTATGGATAGATTTAGGTTCAACACAGAAAATGCGTCGGATGTGTTCTATATTCAAAATCTAAAGAAGAAAACCCATAGACACATTCTGCGAGTATGCTACTCGTTGAAGATCCGAAGCTGCCAAGATTAGACCCGCCTTAGAAGAAGAACAAATGAACAAATTCTTCGTCTGGGCCTATGACCCACAATATTATGAGAGGTTGATGATGATCGAGGGCCACAATTTTTTGGACATTATCAAGCTGGGAGAAAGGATCGAAGAGGGCATCAAAAGTGGTATGGTTACAAACTTCGAGGCCTTACAAGCTACAAATAAGGCCTTACAGTCAGGATATTTGTCCAAAAAGAGGGATGTAGGAGCCGTAAAGGTGGCACAAAGAACCAAATCTTCTGTCAAATACCAAACCTACCTAATGCCTCCACTCATATATTTGCTATGCCAAACTACCAAGCACTCTCACCCTCTTACCAAACTCCACCACCCACTTATCAATCACCTCCACCTCCCACATATCAGCTTACTTCACCCAGATATTTCTATCCTGCACATATTTACCAAGCCTACAATGCTCAACCATCCCACTATCAATCCCATCCTACATGACAAAACTTCCCTAAACCTCGACCAAACTTTGATCGAAGGCCTCCAAAACAATATACAGCTATTGTTGAACCTATTGACCAGTTGTATGAAAGACTCAAAGATGCTGATTATATCACTCGTATACCTGCTGCTCCTGAGAACCCTTCTCAGTGGGTTAATCCAAATAAATCCTATGCATACCATTCTGTCATGAAAAAACACACCATTGACAAATATCGTTCTCTGAAAGATAAGATCCAGACTTTAATTGATAACAAGATTATTGTGGCAATGGAACCTTTTCCAAATGACTACAATAACCTTCTGCCAGACCAAAAGGGTGGAGACGTTCACATGATTGAAATAGATGATGATTGAGATCCCAAGGGATCGATCAGTTTGATCACAGAAGGGGACAACCCATATAAGCCAATAGTCACCATTAATCCGATAATAGTCCAGATTTAGCCCTCTATGGATGCCGAGGTAAATATGTACATGCCACTTGAGTTTGAAGCACCATCCTCTATAAAGATGCCAACACCAATTGAGGTTGAGTTCATGTCTCCGGTAAGGAACCTATACCATTTGAAGTTGCAGTTTTACCGCCTAAGGTGCATGCTCTGATCGGAGTAAAGATAGCCATACCAATTCCAGTGGCAATGTCGGCCATAATACCATTCCATACAAAGGCTATACCATGGGACTATACAGACGAGGCAAGAAGGAAAGTCAAGGTTATGTTCGGAGAAGTTGTTGCGGCATAGGGTATGACAAGAACTAGTATGGTTTATAGCCTGGAACATTTGGTTGAGTCAAGCAAGCATGTATCTATCCTTGCTTTGCTACAGAATTCCAATATACATAAGAATGCCCTGTTAAGGGTGCCGAGTGTCACACCTCCCTTTTTTACTACCCCAACAACATGCGTAAGGTGTATAAATACACTTGTAGGGTATACCCCGACGCTCAGTTACCCGAGATGGATAAAATAACGTAAGGGAAGGAGTTTTTCCAATTTAAGGACAATCGGTTCGGGATTTTATTAGAGATTAATCAGAGTCGCCACTTGGGAATGACAATGGTGTCCCAAGTCACCGGTTAATCCCAAATCCGAGGAATTTTGACTCTTATGAATGTCTGCGAAGCAGAGGTCCGGATAAGGAACTCTGTTAACCCGGGAGAAGGTGTTAGGCACTCCCGGATTCCGTGGTTTTAGCACGGTCGCTCCACTGTCGTTCTTGACCTTTTGTTTGACTCAGTTATAGATTTTAACAACATAATGTGCTTTTACGTTAAATATTATTTTTAGGAATTTGCGACATCGCGGAAACACGCCTCGAGTCATACCGCAACCGGTACGCCTATGACTTTTGGTGTATTTCGGCTTTGCCGAGATTTGGATTTGAGTCGCACCAAGTGCACACTCATTCATAGGAAGGTATATTAAATCGTGCCCTAAAGTAACGTCTATCGGCTTTTAAATCTTTTGGGAGAAGCTATGGAATTAGCTATTAGCTTTCCCGGGTCTATTTGTGTTATATCATTACTAAATGGGGGCCCCAATGTTATTCGGGCGAGGCTCGTCCCAATTTAATTTATTAAGTTCGGTCCTATTTTGTTTAACTACATTTGCTATTCATTGTTTTTGCCTCAGTCGTGTTCATGCAAGTGCTCCAGGCCCATATGATTTCTGTTGCTTAATGAAGACTGGTTTTCATTGAGGCCTTATACTAACATTACATCAACCCAGGCCTTGAAGGCCCAAGTATCTACTGAATTTCGGATCATTAGCCAATTGGCTACGTACTTCAGGCTCACGCCTAGGATCAGACCCAAACAAAGAGGGAGTTGTAATTAACCAAATAAAATACACATCATGAAATAATAAGAAATCAATACATATCTTTATTTATAACCGGAGAAATCAATACATGAAATGATAATCCTAACTAATTGCCTTTAATACAAACTACCGTCACTATTAGTTTACCGCTAGGAATCCATCTAATTACTGGTTGAGGATTAAAAATAATTCTAAGAAGACATGTCTAATTATATAGGAAAATTGAAGAGTAATTAAACTACAACTTATTTAAGACTAAGTGATTGACTACACCTTTCATCACCATCGATCCATCCTACTTGAACCACTCCAATATCTAATCACTTCCCCTTCTTACTTCTCCTTCAGATTCGAACATAGTTGGTATTATTAAAGCTGTTTCCATTCTAATTGTTACTTCACGCGATTATTTCCCCTATTGAATATTCATAACTGGACTTTGACCCTTAGAATTAATTGGTCTATTCAAGCAGAATTACTCAATTGCAATGATCCTAAGCATCTACGTCTACGTGATTTTTGAAACATGCTCATACTACTGATTTTACCAAGACTTTAACAGCATACTTAACCCAATCATGAATGGCTCATTGTTTAATCTAATGTTTAAACTTATCCGTATTTTTGAATGAATCTTAGTATATGACTGTGATTTACGAATCTACTATGAGTGAATGATTAATGATTCAGAAACTATTTTTTAACTAACTTATGTTTTAGAGTTTTTCACCTATTTAAACTAAGTGATTTATGCTACTTACTACTACTACTTTTATGCTACTAGCACTAAATTATTACAGCATTTTTGTATCTGTTTTTATACTACTACATTCTACTACAATTAAGCTACTAATACGAAAAGACAAAACGATTTAAAACAGGAAACTTCATTCCATTAAAGCATCTCAACGATACAACTTCATTGAACAGGGTGTGTACCTGGATAGCAAAAGGAACCAATGAGTCTAAGGGAGAAGGATAAGAAACAGCAGTGACTCAATCAGCAATGCAACAGTAAGATGACTCCCAAATAAGCAAAGAGAACACAGCCACAATAAGAAGAACCCAGCAACAATCAATCAAACAAAACCCAGGCAAATAACCCAGCAATCCGAGAGAGAAACCCAGGGCTTTTACTATTGTATTGCTATTTTTAATCTCTGAAATTTTATGATATAAAACTAGTAGAGAGTGAATTCAGAATTACTCAATGTTGGAACCCCTTTTTCAGCTCTTTGAAGGTGTATTTATAGCTAACCTAAGGCTGAAACTTGGGGAGAAAGTTATGGGATTTTCTCCCACTTCTCCCCCTCCTAAATTTATTAAATCTCCACTTAGGTCCCCATTTTCAGTTATCAAAACCCTTCCAGCATGTGCTGGAAGGTTCTAAAGATTCCCTTTTATGGGTTTTTACCAATGTGACCCTAGTGGTTAAAGATTTTTACAGATTTCCCATTTTTAGGAGACCATTATACCCCTAAATCTCTGCAAAATTGCAGAAATCAGGAGCATGAATGACTCCATTACCCTTTTAAGTTCTAACTTATTACTGTTCTACCTTTTTAATTCCCAATTATGCCCTGAATGCTACTGTTGATTTACTAGACCTGCCTAGGTTAATTTTCAGCTTCTTTGGACTTATTTAACTAATAGCCAGCCCTAGCATTAGTATTTAAGGGCTGGCCAGTTTTATTTCAATTTTAGCCACTTTTAAACTAATTCCAATCAATTAAGACCCATTTATTCCCAATTAAAACTAATTGCAGGCATAGCCTGTTTTATTGTTATGATTAACCTATTTAAAAAGTTAGCCAGTCTCAGGTTGAGACTTAGCTTGGGCTATTAAAGCCATATACTGAACAGCTGGGCCCAAAACCTTTACAGGTTTGGCCACTTTGCTGTTCAGGGCTCAATATAGAGCCTGGGCCAGTCTGCATTTGCAAACATAGCCCTTTGCACAACCAGCCACTGTTTTAAGGTGGACTGTGTGTTAGGGCTCACAGAATTGGTCAACCCTTTGCAAGGTTGACCATTCTTAGGCCAATTATTAAACTAACAACCTATTTTTTGTTCATTTTCAGTTTATACCTATTTAAAAACTAACCACTTTCATGGAACCTAACACTACAGCTATAACCAATCCTCCTAAAGTTAATGGATGTTAATCATATGCTCATACTAACAAGAACTGATGAGAACTCAATCATCTTCAACATGTATTGCACACATAGCCACATAAGATCAAACAATGTGCATCAATCAATCAAAACTCAGATGGGGAAATTTGATAGGGTTGAATCTTAATTAATCAGTTCACATTACCCAATTTCATGTGACAAAGTATCAATCAATGTCAATTTAGACTTAGACTTAGTTACAAGCAGTTTATGTCAGATAATACATTGAAAAACTTCAAAACTTTAATGGTTCATGAAATAGACACACACAGGAGTTAAACTCTAACAAACTGTTAATAAGAAGAACTTAAGCATGGCTCACAAGAATCAGAGGATCTATGATATCAAGTAGACCCACTAAACTAACCTATTTTCAATGCAGGTCATGGTAGACAAGATGAAGAATGTAGAACAGAAGGACATGGAGAAGATAATGAAGAAAAAATCATTAAAATGCATGTGAAAGGCCATTGAGGGTGTTATTAGAGTAAAAGCCCTTAGATAGGCATGAGAATCAAACTGTTTACCCTAGAATCTAGCTAAGAAGATAAAACAATAGAAACATGGCAAGCTGAATAAAATAAACCCCACTCGAGAGTTAGACAACTAAGCTAAAGCATGAAAGGTGGCAAAAAAGATACCTAATTTTAAAGATGAGATGTTGAAGACCAAATAAATAAGAAAAACTTATAACCAAGGGTGAACAATACACAGGGGAAAACAGTCAAGATATCATGAAACTTTAGCAAATGCGACTTAATATGAAGATGAAAAGAGAACAAAAGTTAAGCTGGTGTCAGAACTAAGCATGCATGACAGTAGAAGAAGAGCTATACCAGACAGATCAAAGACCATGTGGTTCACAAGATGAAGAAGAGAAGAGAAACAAGATAACTTTTGACTTAGCAGAAATAGAACATGATTTGCAATAAACAAACAAAAAAAAGATACGAAAGATGAGCAAGTTAAAAACCCTAAAACTAAACAGATGAAGCACAAGATAAAAGACAGATCTTTTGACTTAGAAGAAAAAGAACATGATTTGCAGCAGACAAAACAGAACAACAAGATGAAAATAAAAGAACAGTCAAAATAGTATGAAAAAGACGAAAAAAAAATGAACCCTAATACTAAACAGGTCTGTCGAATCAAAGAAGCAAGCATAAAGATGAAATGAACATAAACTAATACTAGCAGACAAGATTTCAAGATCTTAAAATAGAAAAGACAGGCAGAAACACACAAGACAAGAGAAAAACACGAGTATGAACAAACAGATAAAGCAAATAAAGCAGATAAAGCAGAAAAGGGATAAGGGTACTTAGCTTGCGGGGCCGGTCCCCCAAGCTTCCTAAATCTCTTTTTTTTCACTTCTCTCACGAGTTGTTTTCTTCTTTATTCACTTTCAAACTCTCAAGCCTTCTTTTTGTTCTTTCTTGTTTTCTTTTTCTTATTCTTTTCCAGATCTTTTTCAATCTTTTCTGATTCCTCTTTCAGGCCTAAAGACGAGGCCTTTTTGAGTTTTGATTGCAGAGGGGTGTTTTGGGGGTGTAAAAGATGTGGTCTTGGGGTGGTATTGATTTGGGGGTCACCGGAGTTAGGTTTCCGGTGACCTTATTTTGGATATTTGAGGCGATACAGGAAGATTCGAGGGTAGCCAGTGGTATGGTTGGGTAGATCTCATGAAAAGGAGTCGATTGGGATTGGTTTCAGGCGGTGGTTCATTGTTTGGCGGTCACCGGCGAGGATTCCGGTGACCGGGACTTTGAAGAATGAGGTATTTTTTCTGGGTTTTGGGCGTGGTATGAGATGAAGAAGAAGGAGAAGATGAGATGAGGGGTAAGAGGAAGCCGGCGACCACCGTGGGGGTGGTGGCCGCCATGGCCGGCTAGGGCTTCTGAAGATGATGATGAAGATGAAGAAGGGAGAGGAGAGGCGGCCGTCTTTAGGGTTAGGAGAAGTGTAAAATGAGCGGCCCCCTTCAGACAAGGCCCTTTTATAGGCCAAATATCCGATGAAATCTCGACCGTTCGTTTGATCAAGATCGACGGCTCTGAATGAGCGTTACTTAAACGCCGTAGTTTTGTCATTAATAAGACCAAAATGTCTCGCCCGTTGGATCGTCAAACAAACGGCTCAGATTGACTCCCAATTATTCATTTACACCACAATTTCAACTAAATAATCCCACCGTTAGATCAATTAGAATGGACGGCCGAGATCACTCCATTGGAGGCCTGGACCGGGTTTCCTTTGGGCTTAGGGACTGGGCCGTCTGATTTAAGTCCAAAATGGCCCAATCTTATTAAACCTTCCTATTTTTGTATTTTCTGATATTAATGATTTTTATGTCTTTTCTTTTATTTATTTTTTTTCTTTTTCTTTTATGAAAAAATATAAATCCTAATTTTCCTACTTGCTCTAATTTTCTAGTATTTTTTGGTAATTTTCTGCTATTTTTCCCTAATTTCTACTACTTAAGCTATTTTGCTAATTTCCTAATTAACTAAACTAACAAATTAATTACTACTATTTTTTTGATTTTTTCTAATTTTTTACTTATTCAAACACACAAAAATATAACTAATTTCAAACAAAGCAAGTAATTGCACTCAAAAACATTTTATTTTAATTTTGGAATTTAAAGGCTTAGTGCAAAAATCATGTGCTCACAGCTGCCCCTCTGGAACACGAAGAGTTTCAGTGCAAAGATAAGTGAGCAGTAATGAGAGATTTTTGCACATCGGCATATTCCGTGAAAGCATTTTTGAAAACCTTTTGACCGCACCCTCCTTTAGAGGTTGCCTACATATCCTGGGCTAAACAGGAATCAGGTCAGTGTAGTTCGGGAAGGTCTGGCAGTTTAAAAACTACCAGACTCACTGTTGCATTGACACTGTTGAGACCTGCTGACTTACTCCTTATTACACCGGGGGAAAATGTAAAATGAAGAAGCTATTCTAAGCTATGATCCTACAATTACAATTGTTCCTAATCTAGCTTTTGGTCTTCTTCCCTTTCCGGTGATGCAGAATCTTCCTTTTTTGTTGATTTTCTTGTTTTTCTTGTTGACTCTCTTTTTGTTGATTTTCTTGTTTTCTCTTGTTGACTCTCTTTTGTTGATTTTCTTGTTTTTCTTGTTGACTCTCTTTTTGTTGATTTTCTTGTTTTTCTTGATCCCGAGCTGAACCTGCTCAAAACAAAACAACAAACTACCTCTTTTTTTCTTTTTCTGCCCCAGTATGGGCTTTTAAATATATAAACCATGATGATGCAGAAAATATTCCCGTATTCGAGGTGGGCGCCAACGTAATTTAAACGTGCAATGCGAATGCGTAAAATATTCCCGTATTTAAGGTGGGCGCCTAACGAAATTTAAACGTGCAATGCGAATGCGAAAATATTCCCGTATTTAGGTGGGCACCTAACGTAAATTTAAACGTGCAATGCAAAATGCGAAAATATTCCCGTATTTGAAGGCGGGCGCTAACGTAAATTTAAACGTGCAATGCGTGCGTAAAGTATTCCCGTATTTGAAGGCGGGCGCCTAACGTAAATTTAAACGTGCAACGCGAATGCAGAAAATATTCCCGTATTTGAAGGTGGGCGCCTACCGGAATTTAAACGTGCAATGCGATGCAGAAAATATTCCCGTATTTGAAGGCGGGCGCCTAACAGAAATTTAAACGTGCAATGCGATGCAGAAAATATTCCCGTATTTGAAGGTGGGCGCCTAACAGAAATTTAAACGTGCAGTGTGAATGCAGAAAATATTCCCGTATTTGAAGGTGGGCGCCTAACAGAATTTAAACGTGCAATGCGAATGCGAAAATATTCCCGTATTTGAAGGTGGGCGCCTAACGAAATTTAAACGTGCAATGCGATGCGTAAAATATTCCCGTATTTGAGGCGGGCACCTAACGTAAATTTAAACGTGCAACGAGATGCGTAAAATATTCCCGTATTCGAAGGCGGGCGCCTCAAACGAATTTAAACGTGCAATGCGATGCAGAAAATATTCCCGTATTTGAAGCTGGGCGCCTAACTAAATTTAAACGTGCAATGCGATGCAGAAAATATTCCCGTATTTGAAGGCGGGCGCCTACCGTAAATTTAAACGTGCAATGCGATGCGTAAAATATTCCCGTATTTGAAGGCGGGCGCCAACGTAAATTTAAACGTGCAATGCGAATGCGTAAAATATTCCCGTATTCGAGGTGGGCGCCTAACGAAATTTAAACGTGCAATGCGGATGCGTAAAATATTCCCGTATTTGAACGCGGGCGCCTAACGTAAATTTAAACGTGCAATGCGATGCGTAAAATATTCCCGTATTCGAGCGCGGGCGCCTACCGTAAATTTAAACGTGCAATGCGATGCGAAAATATTCCCGTATTCGGGCGCGGGCGCCAATGTAATTTAAACGTGCAATGCGATGCGTAAAATATTCCCGTATTTGAAGGCGGGCGCCTAACGTAAATTTAAACGTGCAATGCGATGCGTAAAATATTCCCGTATTTGAAGGCGGGCGCCTAACGTAAATTTAAACGTGCAACGCGGATGCGAAAATATTCCCGTATTTGAAGGTGGGCGCCTAACGTAAATTTAAACGTGCAATGCGGATGAGAAAATATTCCCGCAGCCTGAGGACCGGGGAGTGGATTTTAAAAGATGTTACCTCCTCTTTTGGTATTTTCTTTCTACCAATTTATCTCTTGCCTGTGAATTTCTCCACTTATTCAGCAGACTTTTTCTTTTGGTATTTTAAATTTTCCATATTGGTCACATTCACTTTAAAGTGATTAGTGACAATTTGTTCCTGCATGAAACAAAATTTATTAGATATAAACTGCTGGCAACTGGCATCTGCCGTCCCCACTTTTATTGCTTCCTTTGTTTTTGCTTTTTCATGTTGCATGGCTTTCGACTTCTTGTCCCTTGCAGACTCTTTTTGTATTTTCTCATTTTTTCCATTTTTGTTTTGTTTTCTTTTTCTTTGGCCATGTTTGCCAAGCTTCTTTATTCCTTTCCCCGATCTTTTATCCTTTCTGATCCCGTGTTGTTTCAACTTCCGTTATCAGGAGCTGGTAGTTAGCTCTAAAAAGGGTAAACAATGAAATGCAGAAAAAATGAAAGAAAGGTAAGGGTATTTTGGAGAGATGACAGAACTTATCTGGGTATTTGCTGGCTGATTCCGTTGACCATGCCATGTATTTAAACTCTGACCCAGTTCATTCCAATCATTATTCTGACTCTGAATTGCCTTTGACCCAAACCAATACTCTTTTTTGTTGCCTTTTTCTTTTGATAGTCCTCACGATCGCCTTACGGTGCCTCGAAAGGTTTTCACCAATAAGACTCTCTCGTTTATTCTCTCAACCTCACAATCGTCTCACAGTGCCGGCTAAGGTTTTCACTGATGAGACTCTCTCATTTTATTTCTCTCAACCTCACAATCGTCTCACAGTGCCGGCTAAGGTTTTCACTGATGAGACTCTCTCATTTTTTATTTTTTCCATTTTTCCTTTTTGTATTTCGTTTTCTGTTCCACGGGTATTATCCGATGCTTCGCTTCTCCTTCGTTGTATTCGTTGTCATTTCAGAATCGATCAGAAGGTCTTTCTTTGGACCGTAACGTGGCTTTTGGACGGGTTAAGAAAGAAAGATATAAAGGCTCAAAATTTCAACGAGGGTTAAAAATATTTACAACTCTCGGAATTATTAAAACATAACTTCTGCCCCAGTTTCAATATGTGGGGAATTTTTGGATTTTTCTTTATTGTGACTGAACCTCAGAGAGGCTGCCTACGTACCCTTTCGGGATCAAGTCAGACGTAGTTCATCCAACTTCAAAAGTTAGATGGATTTCTTTTTGACTTTTTCCCGATTTTTGTCTTTTTCTTTTTCTTCTTTTTTTTCATCATTTTTTCATTTTTTTTTTCAATTTTCATTTCATTTTTTCATCATTTTTTCTTTTCATTTTCCATCATTTCATTCTTCATTCTGGCAATTGCGAACTTATTGCATTAGAGTGATTCCGAGAGAGGGATATGAAAGAATTCATTCATTAAGGCTCAAAGGGGTTAACAATGGATAAAGTGTCTGGATAGAGAATAAAATGCCTTCGTCATTTCAATTCCAAAATCACAACAAAATACAAAACACATAATTGAAAGGAATCATACATAGTATCTTTTGACCGCATCTGAATTGATAGCAGTCTCTACGCACTTTCCTTCAACATCCGTTAAATATAATGCTCCATTGGACAACACCCGTGATACCACGAACGGTCCCTGCCAATTCGGCGCAAACTTTCCTTCTGCCTCTGCCCAATGTGGTAAGATACGCCTCAATACCAGTTGTCCGACTTCAAACGTTCGAGGTCGTACCTTCTTATTATATGCTCGGGCCATTCTTCGCTGATACAGCTGCCCATGGCAGACTGCGGCCAACCTCTTCTCATCAATCAGATTCAACTGTTCTAACCGGGCCTTTACCCATTCATCGTCATCTATCTCAGATTCGGCTATGATTCGCAATGACGGTATTTCTATTTCTGCGGGTATAACGGCCTCTGTTCCATACACCAGGGTATAAGGTGTGGTTCCGATAGAAGTACGTACCGTCGTGCGGTAACCCATGAGAGCGAAGGGTAACTTTTCATGCCACTGCCCGGATCCCTCCACCATTTTCCGGAGAATCTTCTTGATGTTTTTATTTGCCGCTTCTACTGCTCCATTCGCCTTTGGCCTGTAGGGTGTGGATTTGCGGTGCGTGATCTTAAACCTTTCACAAACTTCCGCCATGAGATGACTATTTAAATTGGCTCCATTGTCTGTGATAATCAACTTAGGGATTCCAAATCGGCATATGATATTCTCGTGCACAAAATCCACCACCGCTTTCTTCGTCACCGCTTTGAATGTCTTAGCTTCGACCCACTTGGTGAAATAATCAATTGCAACTAGAATGAACCTGTGCCCATTAGAAGCGGCTGGATCTATTGGGCCGATGACATCCATGCCCCAAGCAACAAAGGGCCAGGGTGCTGACATTGTGTGCAACTCGTAAGGCGGAGAATGGATCAGATCCCCATGTACCTGGCATTGATGGCATTTCTTTACATACCTGATACAATCACGCTCCATCGTGAGCCAGTAGTACCCAGCTCTCAAGATCTTCTTTGCTAACACATATCCGCTCATGTGGGGTCCGCATACTCCAGCATGTACTTCAATCATAATTTCATCTGCTTGTTGTGCGTCCACACATCTCAATAAACCCAGATCTGGTGTTCTTTTGTATACCACTCCTCCACTGAAGAATAATCCATTGGCTAGACGCCTGATGGCTCTCTTCTGGTCTCCAGTGGCTTGCTCCGGGTATTTGCCACCTTTCAAGTATTCTCTAATATCATGATACCACGGCTCTCCATCTGACTCTTCTTCCACAGCGAAGCAATAAGCATTCTGATCTCGGACTTGGATCTGGAGCGGATCTATATATGTCTTGTCCGGGTGATGCAACATAGAGGACAATGTAGCCAAAGCATCTGCAATCTCATTGTGCATTCTCGGGATATGCTTGAATTCTATAGACTGGAATCTTTGGGACAACTCGTGCAAACAATACCGATATGGTATCAATTTCAAATCTCGTGTCTCCCATTCCCCCTGAATTTGGTGTACCAAGAGATCCGAGTCACCCATGACCAAAATCTCTTGAATACCCATGTCAATTGCCATCCTTAATCCCAAGATGCATGCCTCATATTCGGCCATATTGTTGGTACAGAAAAATCGAAGCTGAGCTGTGACGGGATAGTGTTGACCCGTACTTGAAATGAGTACCGCTCCGATACCAACGCCCCTGCTGTTGACGGCTCCATCAAAGTACATTTTCCATCCTGGCCTTTCCTCTTGCTCCATCTCCTCGACAAGCATTGCCTCTTCATCCGGGAAGTATGTTTTCAGTGGTTCATATTCATCATCCACCGGATTCTCGGCCAAATGGTCTGCAATAGCTTGTGCCTTCATCGCCGTACGAGTTACATAAACAATGTCAAATTCTGTGAGCAGAATCTGCCATTTGGCCAGTCTTCCCGTAGGCATGGGCTTCTGAAAGATATACTTGAGAGGATCCAATCGTGATATCAAATACGTAGTGTATGCTGACAAATAATGCTTTAGCTTCTGAGCCACCCAAATCAATGCACAACAAGTTCTCTCCAGTTGGGTATACTTCACCTCGTAGGATGTAAACTTTTTGCTGAGGTAGTAGATGGCTTGTTCTTTCTTGCCTGTCTCATCATGTTGACCCAGTACACAACCGAAAGAGTTATCTAGCACCGTCAAATACAAAATCAGAGGACGCCCTGGTTCCGGAGGAACTAACACCGGAGGATTGGCCAAATATTCCTTGATCTTGTCAAAGGCTTCTTGACATTCGTCGGTCCATTTAACTGCTGCATCTTTCTTCAACAACTTGAAGATCGGCTCGCATGTTGATGTCAATTGAGCAATGAACCGACTAATGTAATTCAACCTTCCTAATAAGCTCATGACCTCCTTCTTGCTCTTCGGCGGAGGTAGACTTTGAATAGCCTTGATCTTTGACGGATCCAGTTCAATACCTCGCCGACTCACAATAAACCCCAGTAGTTTCCCCGAAGGTACTCCAAAAGCACACTTCGCCGGATTGAGTTTTAGATTGTACCTCCGGAGTCTTTGGAAAAACTTCCTCAAATCTTTCACATGATCAGGTTGTTTTCCGGACTTTATGATGACATCGTCCACATATACTTCAATTTCCCGATGCATCATATCATGAAACATTGTGGTCATTGCCCTCATGTAAGTTGCCCCGGCATTCTTCAATCCAAACGGCATTACTCCGTAACAGTACGTTCCCCAAGGTGTAATGAAGGCAGTTTTCTCAGCATCTTCTTCGTCCATCAGGATCTGGTGATAACCTGCGTAACAGTCCACAAACGAACCGATTTCGTGCTTGGCGCAATTGTCGATCAATATGTGGATGTTTTGCAATGGGAAGTCATCCTTTGGACTGGCTTTGTTGAGGTCTCTATAATCTACACACACTCTGGTTTTGCCATCTTTCTTCGGGACCCGCACAACATTTGCCAACCAGGTGGGGTATTTGGTAACTCTTATGACCTTTGCCTCAAACTGCTTATTCACCTCTTCCTTTATCTTCACGCTAATGTCCGTTTTGAATTTCCTCAGCTTTTGTTTCACTGGCCGACATTCCGAGTAGATAGGCAACTTGTGTACCACCAGATCTGTGCTAAGCCCGGGCATGTCATCATAGGACCAAGCAAAGATGTCCTTAAATTCATGTAACAACCTTATCAATTCATCCCTGAGGGGTGCCTCCAAATGCACACTAATCTTTGTTTCTCGGACATCATCTTCGCTCCCCAAGTTTACAGATTCCGTATCACTCAGATTCGGTTTGGGTTTTTCCTCGTATTGTTTCATGTCCTTACTTATTTCCTCCAGGGCTTCCTCATCCTCACATTCTATTTCACTATCTTCCTCGATTTCTTGTATAGTAGCGTGATTGTCAGAACCGGGTCTAGAATCCTTCACGCATGACATGGCATTGGAATCAACACATGCAAAACTGTACAAAAGAAAAATAAAGAAAAATAAGGCGAAAGTGAAGAAAAGGGAAAAACTGCATTTCATTAATAAAAGAAACGAACAATGTTCGGGATACATGGCGATTTTTTTTTCATGAGGAGAATGGGGAAACTATAAAATAACAACTTTCGGGAAACAATGATAAAATTTTTGAGCTAACTACCAAGACTCCTTCCTGATAAGGAAAGGAGTAGCTTCCCAATTGTTCAATGTGACTCCCGGTCCCACAAATTGCACGTCCATGTTGCTCGTGCCTTCCCCTGCTTCAATCGTATTCACCTCCCAAAACAATTTCTTAAAACCAAGCATTTCTTCATCAAGTTGGGTCTCAATGCACTTTGCTGCAGCAGATGGTTGATATTTTGTACCAGGCCCTGATAAAGATGTCGGATAATTTGGGTATGGGTTTGGGCAAGGTCCAGTTTTTCTTGGCTTTAGAGGCTCTTTGGATATCGGCAAAGGTGGGTTTGAACCCTAAGCCGAATGTACCTTTATTCTCCGAAAGCTGAACTGGTTGAGTGACTCCCTGCAGTGTTTTACCTAATCCCCTCCCCGGTGCAAATCCGTTCCTCAGCATTTCTCTGGCCACCATTACAGCAGTTGGTGCCAACATTGGGGTTGGTAACTTTTCTCCTTCAGCAACTTTGTTCACCTCTATAGCATCCGTCACTTGGTAGACCCAAGGACCTCTATCCCCATCAGTACCGTCAAAAGGTGCTACCACATTACAAGCATTTTCCTCTCCGTGTACAACAATCTCTTGCTGCTCCCATTCAAACTTGACCATCTGGTGTAGAGAAGATGGTACCGCTTTGGCCGCATGAATCCAGGGTCGACCTAACAGCAAGTTATATGATACGGCAATATCAAGCACTTGGAACTCCATCGTAAAATCAACGGGACCGATGGTCACTTCCAAAATAATATCCCCCAACGTGTTCTTACCTCCGCCGTCAAACCCTCTTCACATTGATACTGTTTCTCCGGATTCTATCCGGGCTAATGTTCAGCTTCCCTAAAGTTGACAGCGGACAAATATTCGCGCTCGATCCATTGTCAATCAATACCTTGGTCACGACTGACTCTTCACTCTTCACTGTGAGGTATAATGCTTTATTGTGTTCAGTTCCTTCCACCGGCAGCTCCCTATCAAAGAAGGTAATCCTGTTAGACTCGAAAATTTTGCTGGTAATCTTCTCCAAGTGACACACTGAAATCTTCTCCGGAACGTGAGCCTCATTTAGAATCTTCATAAGAGCCTTCCGGTGCTCTTCCGAATGTATCAACAAAGATAACAAAGAAATTTGGGCCGGGTCTTTCTTAACTGCTCAACCACCGAGTACTCTTGTGACTTCATTTTCTTAAGAAATTCTTCTGCTTCCTCCTCCGACACTGGCTTCTTCAGTTGACTTTCTTTTACCGTTTTCATCTTTCTCAGTTCCTCTGGAGCAAAACACCTTCCGGATCGGGTAAGTCCATGCGTTTCATTAATTTCACCGGAAATCTCTTTTCCCTTGTAAACTACTGTCACCTTGTTATAGTTCCAAGGTACAGTCTTTGTATTCACCACTGGCATTTGCACTACTGGTTTTATGATTACTGGCTCTGCACTTGCTCCTTTCACAGTTACGATCGTCTTTGCACCTGGAACTACCACCTTTAAACCTCCCATCACTACTGGCTTTGGTTTCTCAACAATTACTTCCTCTTTCACAATTTCTTTCTCTAACTTGTCACTCGACTTTATCATCATGACGGCCTGAGATGGTTTTTGATTGCCATCACCCTGCACCAGCTCTATCATATTCGTTTCGTGGTGATTCGGCAATGGATTCTGGGTAATGTTTGGGGCCTCGGGAGCCTGCACTTCAATTCTCCTCTCATCGATAAGATCTTGAATGGCATTCTTTAATTGCCAACACTTCTCAGTATCGTGGCCCAATGTTCCTGAACAATATTCACATCTGACAGAAGAATCAAGATTTTTCGGGGGTGGGTTCGGATTTTTTGGTGCGATTGGTCTCAACATCCCCAATTCTTTCAACCTGTGGAAAAGACTAGTATATGACTCTCCGAGAGGAGTGAATGTCTTTCTTGCTTTGTTTCTCCAATCAGCGTCCGGCCTGGGTCTATTCTGGTTTCGGTAAGGTTTAGGGGTTGGGTATGTGTTTTGGGTATGGTACACATTGTGTGGAGCTTGAGCTCTCCACACGTGGGGTGGTGGCGGTGGATAAGCTTGGGTTTGAGGGTGATGGTAATGTGGTACAGTCGGTGGGTATGGTGGTGGTGGTGGGTTATATGGGCTTGGCGCATTGTAGGGATTTGGCGGGTAAGATGGTGGTGGTGGATTATATGGGGTTGACGGGCTTGGCGGGTGTTGGCGGTAAGGTCTTGGTAGGTTATAATGTGGGTTGCGACTCCAGGACCTACTTTCAATGGTTGCTACTTCTTCTTTCTTCTTCTTTCCCATCACTCCTCCGCTTCCACTCTGTATAGCTTGATTGGTGGCTTTGATAGCCGAAAAACTCATAATTTTGTTTGTCTTCAAACCCTCTTCTACAAAACTTCCCATTTTCACAACTTCGTTGAAACTCTTTCCAATTGCTGACACTAGATGGCCGTAGTATGTTGGATCCAAAGCTTGCAGAAAACAATCCACCATCTCTCCTTCTTTCATCGGTGGATCCACTCTAGCGGCCTGTTCCCTCCATCTAAAACCGTATTCTCTAAAGCTCTCTCCCGGCTTTTTCTCCAGCTTGGTAAGGGATAACCTGTCGGGTATGATCTCCAGATTGTACTGAAAATGACTAGCGAAAGCTTGTGCTAAATCATCCCAAACGAACCATCTTGTATGGTCATGTCGGGTATACCATTCCAGAGCTGATCCACTCAAACTTTGGCTGAAATACGCCATCAACAATTCATCTCTACCTCCCGCGCCTCTCATCTTGCTACAATATCCTCTTAGATGAGCTACCGGATCCCCGTGTCCGTTGTACATATCGAACTTGGGCAACTTGAATCCTGCAGGAAGCTGCACCTCAGGGAACAAACACAGGTCTTTGTAGGCTACACTTACTTGCCCTCCCAGCCCTTGCATATTACGGAAAGCGTTCTCAAGACTCTTCACTTTTCGAGCCATCTCTTCCTGCCCGGCACTTGCTTCTATCATCGGAGCGTGAGACTCGTGTTGTCTGAAAGTAGGCTCCGGAGGGTAGTAGTGAGGATCCTGGATATGGAATATCGGTTCACTAGAAGATTTGTGGATAACAGCGGGCGGAGGTGCCACATATACAGGAGCGACTTGTGGTATAGGAGGTGGTGCTTGCTTGGTTGGAGGTGGTGGCATTTGGGAGGTGGAAGCATAGTAGTGAGGGTAGTCGGGGTAGGTGGAGGACGGGTTCATTGTTGGTGGCTCAGGGTTAGGATTGGCTGGAGGGACATATGCAGGGTTGGCAGGATAGGCTGGTAGTGGTTGACCTCTTGACCAAGCCTGGTACATTTCAGCCATCTGCTGTCTTAACTTGTACATTTCTTCTTTCATCCCTGCCACATCCACGATCTCTTCTTCGTGAGCAGGGTCTACAATAGTTGCCTCGATCTCCTGGGACACAGCCTTTGTCATCTTTTTATATCTGGTGTTGTATGGGTGGGTAGCCAGTATGCCAGTTGCCTAGAAAATCTGGACTCACA
Source organism: Nicotiana noctiflora (assembly GCA_032618575.1). Classification (NCBI taxonomy): domain Eukaryota; kingdom Viridiplantae; phylum Streptophyta; class Magnoliopsida; order Solanales; family Solanaceae; genus Nicotiana; species Nicotiana noctiflora. Next base: position 45,544 of record JASVEL010008486.1, read on the forward strand.
AACATCAACACTTGTTAGTTGTTAGCGCATGAATAAGATGTAACGACTTTAAAAACAAACACATTCGCTCGAGTCGTTATGCATCATCCCGGCCGCTGCTCACTTCAATCATCTTTTTCTTTTTCCGCTCTTTTGTTTTCTTTCTTTCTTTTCTTCTTTTCTTTTCTTTTCTTTTTGCTTTTTCTCTTTTCTTGCTTTTTCTCTTCTCTCTTTTTTTTCTTTTCTTGCTTTTTCTTCTCTCTCTTTTTCCTTGCCGTTTTTATAATCACGCTCCTATTTATTTGCCTAGCGGATATGACATAAAGTAAAAGAATTGGTAACAACACTTTGTTTTCTCATTGATAATTCAAAACCTTGATTACAAAGCGATGTTTAAGGAAAATAAAAGATGATGCATGACCTAAGAGTACATTAATGCACCTAGTGCCCGCGAGGCATCGTTCGGCCTTGCCGCGGGCCTATATGCTAAACCCCTTTGAAGTCTATCCAGGTCGGCCATGACTTGTTGTACAAAAAACTTCACTGCAGATACAAAAGTCCTCCGAGACATGTCTTCACAAAGCTGAGTCTTTCGAGTGATGTATTGGGCGATACGAACAATCTTTTCTCTGATGACCCCTTTTTCTTGCAATAGACGGCTTATTTGCTGAGTGCGAGCATCCAAGGTGTGTTGGTTGTCCTTTTGCACTTGTTGCAGCTTCAATTCTAATCTCGCCATAGTCGTGTAGCAGTGCTCTCTTTCTTCTTCAAGATCTTTGATAATCTTGTCACTTTTGACTGTGGCTGAGATCATTTTCTTTCTTAGCTGAGCTATTTCAACATCGTGCTTGTCATGTAGCTGCCGGACCAACTTGGCTCTTTCCTCGGCGTCTTTCTCCATTTGCTTCCGAGCCTTGACTAACTCTTTTTCAACTACGTCCAAATCAAAGCTATAGTCGTTTACTTTCCGCCGGAGAATCTCAATTAACTTTTCATCGCGGGCTGAACGAATCGGGGTCTCGGATGCAATTTTCATTTGAGCTATTTGAGCCTTCAACACATCATTTTCTTTCTTCAGCTGTTTCTTTTCCACTTCATCAGATGCTGCTTGTAAGCCGCTTTCGAAATGAAGATTTCTCAGTTTATCTTCCAACAGACTGATTTTGGCCTTATATTCTTTTTCCTTGGCCGCCTATTTCAGATTTTCCTCGGATTGCTCTATCAGGTCTTGCAAGTGAGGTCTCTTTGAAAGACGTTCGTGTTCAACCCCTCGTCGGTACCATGTGGAGTACCCAGGTGATATCTCCCCCTTTGCTCTATTCGGCACACATGTATCAATCTTCAAATTTTGGCACTCGTTCCAGATTTGCCGGATTTTTGCTTCCGGGAATTGCCCGTCTGGACCAATCTCCACAGCTTGCACACTGAGATCCCCATCTCTCGGAATAATCTGACACCGACCCAACTGTCGCAGGGCTCTGTATGGTGCATAGGGTTGTATACTCTTCAAACCCATGATCAAAAACGGCGATCCCTCCGTTGGCATGTATATCACCTCGTCAAGAGGTAACCAGTCATACGTCCAATCAATTTGACCGTCAGTTAGTGATCGAAGATACACAATCCAACCTTGGACTCCCTCTGGCAACTTTACTTCTTTTGTCCTCGCATTGAACTCTTCCAAACATGTACGTTCGGTCGAACCATAGCTCGAGAATGAAGGGTGGTGGCACAGATGCTCGATTATCCAGATTTGTAAGATCAAGTTACACCCCTCGAAGAAGCTAGCCCCTGCTTTGCACGCAGTCAGAGCACGATAGATATCCGCAACAATCATCGGGGCCAGAGTACAGTTTTCTTGTACTATCAGTGTGGAAGCTACCCCGGCGACTTTTATATTGATATGTCCATCTTTCCTCGGGAATACAACAACTCCAAGAAATGCTACCAAAAATGCGAACCTCCGGTGTTCTTCCCATTTCGCCCGGTTGGACTTGCAACATAGCTTGTTGGTAAGATCATTGAAACCCCCAACGTGTCCAAACCTATTGTAGATGAAGCTTAAAGAACAAAACCCGTCGGCCAGATCTTCATTATGAACATTTCGGGCAATTTTCAAGGAGTCGAGGAAGCGATGTACTGTCACCGCTCTCGGAGATACCGGGTATTTTCCTTTCAGCGGAACCTCGGTCTTCCCAATGTAAAAGGCAATTTCCTCCAAAGTTGGGGTAAGTTCAAAATCTGGGAAATGAAATACGTTGTGTGCCGAATCCCAAAACGTGACCAACGCTCTAACCACATCACCTCGAGGAACTATTTCGAGTAACCCCGTAAGGCCTTTCAAGTACCTTTTGACCCAGTCTTGACCATCGGATCCCATGTCCTGCCACCATAACCTCAGCTCCAAAGGGATTTTATTTAGGGAAAATTGTTCATTCATCATCGTGCTCGTCCTGCACATTTATTAAGGTGATTTTATTTAGAAAAGGAAAAATATTTTTCAATGCAAGTTTTCAATTTTGAATGAAAGAAAAGAAAAATGATTTTCGAAGTGGCCATTTTTGCAAAAACAGCCTTCCGTCGTCCTTTCGGAACATTCGGCCATTTCCAAAAATAGCAATCACCTCGATTATTTGAAAAGAAAATCTTTTTGGTCTTTTTCTAAAAGTGTGGTTGGACCCGTTTAAGGGTTGCCTACGTATCCCACCTAATGGCGAGAATCAAACTTGCGTAGTTCGGTCAGATTATTTGACCAATTATTTCGAAAAATGCTCCACCTATTTTTTCAAATTTTTAAATTTTCCGGATACCTATTTTCTATAAATCATTATTTTCCTCTCTCTCTTTTTTCCTTTTTCAACAATTTTCCAATCTCGGGATTTTCGCCGGTCCGCATAATGATCAAGGACAATAAAATGCAACACATAGCGTGCTCGGTCTTTTCAATACCGGGTCACCTGTCCTAGACGGACCCAACCCCTGTGTTGAGTCCCCTAAGTCAAATATGATGCAAATAATCGTCCTAGACCTATGTTCAAAATCTTACGGTTTCATAGAGTGCTAGACCGTGTACCCGAGTGGACAACTCGAATCGAGGAGGGGGCTACGTACCGGTGACCCGCGGAGTCAATCGGCTTTGTAACTTATCCGGCCTCTGTTTTCTTAATTTAGGGTGACTTTTAACAGAAAGGGGAGTCTCAACCAGTAAGCACATCCCCGGGAGAGAAGAGAGAAGGGTTTTCGGCACAATTTTATATACAGTTCACATAATATTCAAAAGCGATAAAGCACATAGCATGTTATTCAAATCACATAATAAAGTCAAACAAAAACGCAACCGGCAGTTCTAAGGAGCTCGAGTTCTTAAACCCTGAAATCGAAATTCAGGGTTGGATCCCCAGCAGAGTCGCCGGAGCTGTCACACCTCCCTTTTTACTACCCCAACAACATGCGTAAGGTGTATAAATACACTTGTAGGGTATACCCCGACGCTCAATTACCCGAAGACGGATAAAATAACGTAAGGGAAGGAGTTTTTCCAATTTAAGGACAATCGGTTCGGGATTTTATTAGAGATTAATCAGAGTCGCCACTTGGGAATGACAATGGTGTCCCAAGTCACCGGTTAATCCCGAATCCGAGGAATTTTGACTCTTATGAATGTCCGCGAAGCAGAGGTCCGGATAAGGAACTCTGTTAACCCGGGAGAAGGTGTTAGGCACTCCCGGATTCCGTGGTTTTAGCACGGTCGCTCCAATGTCGTTCTTGACTTTTGTTTGACTCGGTTATAGATTTTAACAACATAATGTGCTTTTACGTTAAATATTATTTTTAGGAATTTGCGACATCGCGGAAACACGCCTCGAGTCATACCGCAACCGGTACGCCTATGACTTTTGGTGTATTTCGGCTTTGCCGAGATTTGGATTTGAGTCGCACCAAGTGCACACTCATTCATAGGAAGGTATATTAAATCGTGCCCTAAAGTAACGTCTATCGGCTTTTAAATCTTTTGGAGAAGCTATGGAATTAGCTATTAGCTTTCCCGGGTCTATTTGTGTTATATCATTACTAAATGGGGGCCCCAGTGTTATTCGGGCGAGGCTCGTCCCAATTTAATTTATTAAGTTCGGTCCTATTTTGTTTAACTACATTTGCTATTCATTGTTTTTGCCTCAGTCGTGTTCATGCAAGTGCTCCAGGCCCATATGATTTCTGTTGCTTAATGAAGACTGGTTTTCATTGAGGCCTTATACTAACATTACATCAACCCAGGCCTTGAAGGCCCAAGTATCTACTGAATTTCGGATCATTAGCCAATTGGCTACGTACTTCAGGCTCACGCCTAGGATCAGACCCAAACAAAGAGGGAGTTGTAATTAACCAAATAAAATACACATCATGAAATAATAAGAAATCAATACATATCTTTATTTATAACCGGAGAAATCAATACATGAAATGATAATCCTAACTAATTGCCTTTAATACAAACTACCGTCACTATTAGTTTACCGCTAGGAATCCATCTAATTACTGGTTGAGGATTAAAAATAATTCTAAGAAGACATGTCTAATTATATAGGAAAATTGAAGAGTAATTAAACTACAACTTATTTAAGACTAAGTGATTGACTACACCTTTCATCACCATCGATCCATCCTACTTGAACCACTCCAATATCTAATCACTTCCCCTTCTTACTTCTCCTTCAGATTCGAACATAGTTGGTATTATTAAAGCTGTTTCCATTCTAATTGTTACTTCACGCGATTATTTCCCCTATTGAATATTCATAACTGGACTTTGACCCTTAGAATTAATTGGACTATTCAAGCAGAATTACTCAATTGCAATGATCCTAAGCATCTACGTCTACGTGATTTTTGAAACATGCTCATACTACTGATTTTACCAAGACTTTAACAGCATACTTAACCCAATCATGAATGGCTCATTGTTTAATCTAATGTTTAAACTTATCCGCATTTTTGAATGAATCTTAGTATATGACTGTGATTTACGAATCTACTGTGAGTGAATGATTAATGATTCAGAAACTATTTTTTAACTAACTTATGTTTTAGAGTTTTTCACCTATTTAAACTAAGTGATTTATGCTACTTACTACTACTACTTTTATGCTACTAGCACTAAATTATTACAGCATTTTTGTATCTGTTTTTATACTACTACATTCTACTACAATTAAGCTACTAATACGAAAAGACAAAACGATTTAAAACAGGAAACTTCATTCCATTAAAGCATCTCAACGATGCAGCTTCATTGAACAGGGTGTGTACCTGGATAGCAAAAGGAACCAATGAGTCTAAGGGAGAAGGATAAGAAACAGCGGTGACTCAATCAGCAATGCAACAGTAAGATGACTCCCAAATAAGCAAAGAGAACACAGCCACAATAAGAAGAACCCAGCAACAATCAATCAAACAAAACCCAGGCAAATAACCCAGCAATCCGAGAGAGAAACCCAGGGCTTTTACTATTGTATTGCTATTTTTAATCTCTGAAATTTTATGATATAAAACTAGTAGAGAGTGAATTCAGAATTACTCAATGTTGGAACCCCTTTTTCAGCTCTTTGAAGGTGTATTTATAGCTAACCTAAGGCTGAAACTTGGGGAGAAAGTTATGGGATTTTCTCCCACTTCTCCCCCTCCTAAATTTATTAAATCTCCACTTAGGTCCCCATTTTCAGTTATCAAAACCCTTCCAGCATGTGCTGGAAGGTTCCAAAAGATTCCTTTTAGGGCCTTTTACTAGTATGACCTTAGGGGTTAAAGATTTTTACAGATTTCCCATTTTTAGGAGACCATTATACCCCTAAATCTCTGCAAAATTGCAGAAATCAGGAGTATGAATGTCCCTATTACCCTCCTAAGTTCTTACTAGTTACTATTTTACCTTTTCAATTCCCAATTGTGCCCCTAAGAGCACTGCTGATTTACCAGCTTGCCTAGGGCAGATTTTCAGCTTGTTTTGAACTATTTAACTAATAGCCAGCCCTGGCATTAGTATTTAAGGGCTGGCCAGATTTATTTCTAAGAGCTATTTCAATTTTAGCCACTTTTAAACTAATTCCAGTCAATTAAGACCCATTTATTCCTAATTAAAGCTAATTGCAGGCATAGCCTATTTTATTGTTATGATTAACCTATTTAAAAAGTTAGCCAGTCTCAAGTTGAGACTTAGCTTGGGCTATTAAAGCCATATACTGAATAGCTAGGCCCAAAACCTTTACAGGTTTGGCCACTTTGTTGTTCAGGGCTCAATATAGAGCCTGGGCCAGTCTGCATTTGCAGACATAACCCTTTGCACAACCAGCCACTGTTTTAAGGTGGACTGTGTGTTAGGGCTCACAGAATTGGTCAACCCTTTGCAAGGTTGACCATTCTTAGGCCAATTATTAAACTAACAACCTATTTTTTGTTCATTTTCAGTTTATACCTATTTAAAAACTAACCACTTTCATGGAACCTAACACTACAGCTATAACCAATCCTCCTAAAGTTAATGGATGTTAATCATATGCTCATACTAACAAGAACTGATGAGAACTCAATCATCTTCAACATGTATTGCACACATAGCCACATAAGATCAAACAATGTGCATCAATCAATCAAAACTCAGATGGGGAAATTTGATAGGGTTGAATCTTAATTAATCAGTTCACATTACCCAATTTCATGTGACAAAGTATCAATCAATGTCAATTTAGACTTAGTTACAAGCAGTTTATGTCAGATAATACATTGAAAAACTTCAAAACTTTAATGGTTCATGAAATAGACACACACAGGAGTTAAACTCTAACAAACTGTTAATAAGAAGAACTTAAGCATGGCTCACAAGAATCAGAGGATCTATGATATCAAGTAGACCCACTAAACTAACCTATTTTCAATGCAGGTCATGGCAGACAAGATGAAGAATGTAGAACAGAAGGACATGGAGAAGATAATGAAGAAAAAATCATTAAAATGCATGTGAAAGGCCATTGAGGGTGTTATTAGAGTAAAAGCCCTTAGATAGGCATGAGAATCAAACTGTTTACCCTAGAATCTAGCTAAGAAGATAAAACAATAGAAACATGGCAAGCTGAATAAAATAAACCCCACTCGAGAGTTAGACAACTAAGCTAAAGCATGAAAGGTGGCAAAAAAGATACCTAATTTTAAAGATGAGATGTTGAAGACCAAATAAATAAGAAAAACTTATAACCAAGGGTGAACCATACACAGGGGAAAACAGTCAAGATATCATGAAACTTTAGCAAATGCGACTTAATATGAAGATGAAAAGAGAACAAAAGTTAAGCTGGTGTCAGAACTAAGCATGCATGACAGTAGAAGAAGAGCTATACCAGACAGATCAAAGACCATGTGGTTCACAAGATGAAGAAGAGAAGAGAAACAAGATAACTTTTGACTTAGCAGAAATAGAACATGATTTGCAATAAACAAACAAAAAAAAGATACGAAAGATGAGCAAGTTAAAAACCCTAAAACTAAACAGATGAAGCACAAGATAAAAGACAGATCTTTTGACTTAGAAGAAAAAGAACATGATTTGCAGCAGACAAAACAGAACAACAAGATGAAAATAAAAGAACAGTCAAAATAGTATGAAAAAGACGAAAAAAAAATGAACCCTAATACTAAACAGGTCTGTCGAATCAAAGAAGCAAGCATAAAGATGAAATGAACATAAACTAATACTAGCAGACAAGATTTCAAGATCTTAAAATAGAAAAGACAGGCAGAAACACACAAGACAAGAGAAAAACACGAGTATGAACAAACAGATAAAGCAAATAAAGCAGATAAAGCAGAAAAGGGATAAGGGTACTTAGCTTGCGGGGCCGGTCCCCCAAGCTTCCTAAATCTCTTTTTTTTTCACTTCTCTCACGAGTTGTTTTCTTCTTTATTCACTTTCAAACTCTCAAGCCTTCTTTTTGTTCTTTCTTGTTTTCTTTTTCTTATTCTTTTCCAGATCTTTTTCAATCTTTTCTGATTCCTCTTTCAGGCCTAAAGACGAGGCCTTTTTGAGTTTTGATTGCAGAGGGGTGTTTTGGGGGTGTAAAAGATGTGGTCTTGGGGTGGTTTTGATTTGGGGGTCACCGGAGTTAGGTTTCCGGTGACCTTATTTTGGATATTTGAGGCGATACGGGAAGATTCGAGGGTAGCCAGTGGTATGGTTGGGTAGATCTCATGAAAAGGAGTCGATTGGGATTGGTTTCAGGCGGTGGTTCATTGTTTGGCGGTCACCGGCGAGGATTCCGGTGACCGGGACTTTGAAGAATGAGGTATTTTTTCTGGGTTTTGGGCGTGGTATGAGATGAAGAAGAAGGAGAAGATGAGATGAGGGGTAAGGGGAAGCCGGCGACCACCGTGGGGGTGGTGGCCGCCATGGCCGGCTAGGGCTTCTGAAGATGATGATGAAGATGAAGAAGGGAGAGGAGAGGCGGCCGTCTTTAGGGTTAGGAGAAGTGTAAAATGAGCGGCCCCCTTCAGACAAGGCCCTTTTATAGGCCAAATATCCGATGAAATCTCGACCGTTCGTTTGATCAAGATCGACGGCTCTGAATGAGCGTTACTTAAACGCCGTAGTTTTGTCATTAATAAGACCAAAATGTCTCGCCCGTTGGATCGTCAAACAAACGGCTCAGATTGACTCCCAATTATTCATTTACACCACAATTTCAACTAAATAATCCCACCGTTAGATCAATTAGAATGGACGGCCGAGATCACTCCATTAGAGGCCTGGACCGGGTTTCCTTTGGGCTTAGGGACTGGGCCGTCTGATTTAAGTCCAAAATGGCCCAATCTTATTAAACCTTCCTATTTTTGTATTTTCTGATATTAATGATTTTTATGTCTTTTCTTTTATTTATTTTTTTATTTTTTTTTTCTTTTTCTTTTATGAAAAAATATAAATCCTAATTTTCCTACTTGCTCTAATTTTCTAGTATTTTTTGGTAATTTTCTGCTATTTTTCCCTAATTTCTACTACTTAAGCTATTTTGCTAATTTCCTAATTAACTAAACTAACAAATTAATTACTACTATTTTTTTGATTTTTTTCTAATTTTTTACTTATTCAAACACACAAAAATATAACTAATTTCAAACAAAGCAAGTAATTGCACTCAAAAACATTTTATTTTAATTTTGGAATTTAAAGGCTTAGTGCAAAAATCATGTGCTCACACCGAGTGAGGCATATGTGCCAAGCAACATCACCGGTAGAGAGATGACTAACATGATAGGCCAGGTATTGGAAAGTCACAAGATCACTTTTCATGAAGATGAGCTACCACAAGAAGAGTTGAGTCACAACAAGGCATTGCACATCACCGTATAATGCGAAGATTATTTTATCACTAGAATCATGATTGATGGAGGGTCCAGCCTCAATATTTGTCCATTGGTAACACTCAGTTCATTGGGAATGGACTGCATAAGATCAAGGATGGGGCTATCAACATAAAATCTTTCGACAGTTCCCAAAGGTCCACCATTAGGTAAATTAGCCTGTGTTTGCAAATGGGGCCTACTTAGTTCGATGTTGATTTTTATGTGATAGACATGCTGGCATCTTAGAATCTGTCATTGGGACGACCATGGATTCATGCCGCTGGGGCCGTGGCATCAACACTACATCAGGCAATGAAGTTTGAGTGGAATCACCAAGACGTGATCATTTACTGTGATGGTATCAATCCCACCTACAGTCGCCAGACCATCCCAGTAATAGGAGGCAGAAGAAAGATAGGCGGGGAGTCCTATCACTACATCGAGCGAGTCAATGTCAATGACAAGGACAAATGGAAGGACAACAAAACTGAAAGCATATTGAATCGGAGCGGATACAAAGCTGAGAAGGGGCTTGGCAAGAACCTCCAAGGAATCGCTAAGCCTATAAAACTAAAGAAACATGGCACCACCTTCGGTCTGTGAGATATGAGTATACCTGGAAAGAATTCAACAATTGGTCGTCACCATGATGCGGTCCTTACTATCCATTGGAGCAACCAATACCATGCTTGGAACAGACTTTCCAACTAGCCGAAGTTATCTATGGGTCAGAAGAAGAGGAAGCACTGGCACCAAATAGGAATTTGTTCTTGGAAGACAATGATATGGATTGTTGTGTCATTATCAAGGAGGAGGGGGGAAGACCCTTCCATACAGGCTGTAAAGAGAGAAGCATGCCTTAATAACTGTACTATTAGAACCATCAGATCCCGGCGAGCCTCGGGGTAGGAAGTTGAACAAGCATCACGCACTATCTTTTATTTTTTTACTAGTCAAATTTTTCTTTCGCATTTCAAATTTCTACAATAAGATCTTTAATGTTAAAAATAGTTGTGGAATCTATCAAAGCATTTCGATTTTCCTTATAAATCAACACTCTTATTATTTTCTCTTATTACTTTACTGATATAGTATTACTGTTACTTATCTTGATAAATCGTTGACTCTGACATGCAATGAGACAACGCAACAAACACATATAGATTCAGAGGAAGATGACATACCGGAAGAGATTGTTAAGGGAGTTGAGAATTTTAAAAACATGACGAAGTCCAACCTGGACGAGACCAAAATTGTTAACCTGGGGATGAAGAGAATGTCAAAGAAACACGAATCAACGCTCACTTATCGTTATCATAAAATAAGGAATACACGGAATTTCTAAGAGAATAAGAGGACATATTCGCCTGGTCGTACAATGACATGACTGGTCTGAGTACATCTGTTGTGGCACACAAACTGCTAACTGATCCGATATGCCCACCGGTAAAATAGAAGCTCAGAAAGTTCAAACCTGATATAAGTTTGAAAATCAAGGAAGAAGTCACCAAGCAGGCCAAAGCTAAAGTTCTCAGGGTAGTTGAGTATCCGACATGGTTAGCTAACATTGTGCCAGTACTAAAGAATGACGGGAAGGTTAGAGTCCGTTTCGACTACAGGGATCTCAACCGAGCCAGTCCGAAAGATAAATTTCCTTTACCAAACATATACATCCTGATCGACAATTATGCCAAGTATGTGTTGCAATAATTTGTGGATTATTTCGCTAATTATCATCAAATCCTGATGGATGAAAAAGATTCTGAGAAAATGGCTTTCATTATGCCATGGCGAATGTACTGCTACAAGATGATGTCGTTTGGGTTAATGAATGTAGAGGCCACCTACATGAGGGCTATGACCACCATCTTTCATGATATGATACATAAGGAGATCGAGGTGTACATAGATGACATTATAATCAAGTCTAAGAAGGCCACTGATCACATGGAAGTATAACCTGAAACTGAATCCCACGAAGTGTGCATTTGGGGTTCCTGCTGGAAAACTACTTGGGATTATCGTGAGTTGCCGAGGAATAGAGTTGGATCCATCAAAGGTCAAACATATTCAGGAGTTTCCACCGCCAAAAAACAAGAAGGACGTAATAAGATTATTGGGGAGACTCAACTACATCAGCCGACTCATAGCACAATCTACAGTTATCTGTGAGCCAATATTTAAGATGTTAAAGAAAGAAGCCACTACTAAATGGACGGATGACTGCCAAAAGGCTTTCGACAGAATCAAGGAATACTTGTCAACACCACCAGTTTTGGTCCCGCCTGAGCCAGGAAGACCTCTACTACTCTACGTCGCAGTGTTAGATGGTGCCTTTGGTTGCGTACTAGGGTAACATGATGAACGGGAAGAAAAAAGCAGGCCATTTACTATCTCAACAAGAAGTTCACTCCGTACGAAGCCCGATATTCTCTGTTAGAATGCACCTATTGTGCTATAATTGAACTACATCTGACCTGATTCCCATTTAAGAGGGGATACGTAGGCAGCCTTATGGTTCAGTCACAATTCAATAACATTTTCATCCCTCCCTCCCCCCCCTACAATTGGAAACTGGAGTAGAATTTTGAGGAGGACCCTCAAAATTTCGAAGTAATTTAATCCAATCATCATAAGTAACTGTTAGAGGCGTCAACCCATTAAACTGGGGTAAAATTTTGAGGAGGACCCTCAAAATTCTGTAGCAAGAGAGGTTGTGATCTCTTGAGCCACATCACAGTCATCGGTTAATCTAAAAGTTATTTCTTAAATATATACTTATGCCATATTTTTTTGTTTTTACAAATTCATGTGTATTTATTATCAAAATTGCTTGGTTCAGCAATGCTACCCCCAATGATACATGCCGTATCATCAGATCAAAGCCGAACAGGCCAAGCAAGGCCAGCGGGGATACAAACTAACTTCCCCTCTATAGAACTCACGATTTTTTTGGATGTAGACACTCAGATTGCAAAACGAGACAAGCATTGTTCAGGAATACAAGTCTCAGAATTGTTGCATTTACCAGCATTTGTTATCCACGCATGCCGGCAATATTCCCTATATTGCAATGTCCCCAGCAGTCCCCCTATTATGAAAAGAGGGACCCCAATCATTTGTAACATCATCTTATCACTGATAAAAGAATATACTCTCTACCTTTTTTGCCTGTTTTTTCATCAGCATTGTCCTTAGCTCTATTGTTCTTACTTTGCTTTTATTATTTAATTGTTATTGTAATACCAAGCCCACCTCGAGGTCCCTGGGCTCGAGGACACTACTATTGAGTAGCGTTGATTTGTTTCGCTTTTCTCTTTCGTTTCTAATTCATACTTCTTTATTATTAATTAGTACTGAATTAAATCACGTATCTTTAAAATTACAAAGCAAATTTAATTGTTACTCGTATTTTCGAGGTAAGCAACTTCATGGTTCTATTGATTGGTGCATATTTTAGGATTCATATCAGTAATGCATGACATAGCCATGGAAACGAAGCAAAAAAAAAAATTAAAAATTATGAACTTGCTAAGGCATCTTCCATCTTCTTAGCCATTCTCTGCAGCCCAACTTCATACTTCTTGACCAAATCCTCCAATCCCATCCTTTCAACTGGATCAACGGTGATAAACCACTCGATCACACATCCATTTTGACCATCAACTTCATCTGGGACAATCCTGACCGTCGAAAAGTATGACTTGAACCCAATGTTACAATCCACTATCTCATAACTTAAAGTCCTCTCAATTGGATTAATAGCCACCAACCTCTCCTTCGACCAGCTCACCTGAGCTTCTCCGCCAGCGGCACCGCCACTCTCCGGTGGGAGAGAGCCTCCGGCGCAGTATCGTATGCAACCAACTTCACCATTTTCACCATAGATGCCATAACATGTTGACAAGCTAGAAAACCATTTGTTAAGGCCAAAGAAATCTTTGAAAAGAGAAAATATTTGGTCTGCACTAAATGCTTTTTGTAATTTTGTTGAGACTTTAACTTCCCACTTTGGTTGTGAATCTTTTTGCTCCATTAAAGAAGATGAATTCACATCCAATCTGTTATTGATGGAAGACTATATCTAAGTAAAGTTGTATAAAAAAAATTTATTTTCCTGAAAATACGGATGAGCCTTTGGAATTTTCTGTATGTTATGTTTCTCATAGTCACTTAAGGACATTTAGCTTTGGGACTAATATATTCTTGTTGGTTATGTTTGTCTTCTTTTATTTGGAGTTTGGAGGGCCAATGCCTATCCAATTTACACTTTAGCAAACAAGGAAGAGACAATTTTTTCCTTCGTTTTACCCTTATCATTTACTAATTATTTTTCAAATTATTTTGAAAACCTTTAAAATTTTATCATTATTATAGGTATAACTATAAAATACTTCATTTAATTTTTCTTAAATAATGTGCAAAATCAAAAGTGAACAAATAAAAATAAACGAAAAATATATTTCTATTCAATTATTTCTCGATAGTGCTTTTAATTATATGAAACTTATTCTTTTCTTGAATAGTTGGTGGGGAAACAAGAATATTAAACGACATAATAATTTCACTTTAACATACATCCAGTTAAATTTATTCAAATTTCTCGTTTGGTCACGTAAACTAAGCTTATGACCTATTGAATACTTGATGTATACTCAACTTATACATATTTAACCCTTCAAAATGGTCAAGGTTAAGAAAATGTACATATTTAACTGTTTGAAAAAGTGGCCATAAACAGCTAATATAATGACTAGGGTAGCAAACGGGCAGGTAGAATCGGATATGGACGAGTTGAATACGGATAATACAGAAACGGATAAATTATCTTACTCGATCCATATTTAATACGGATAAAAATTTATTTAACCAGTAAATAATATAGATATCCATATTATCTATGGCTTATTAAATATGATAATCTTTGGGAGGATTTCTAGTCTTCCATACTCGAGGAACCTTCAATTTGAGGCTTTACGAATGTAAAAGTTAAACTTATTAGTTATCCATTGGTTATTCATTTACTAAGTAGATAATATGGTTCTTATTCATATCCCACCCGTTCATTTTCACCCCATTTTTAATGAATAATATGGGTAAACAAATATTTTCTTTTAACTATTTTGCCACCAATACACGCGACACAATAGAACATAATACCATATGTTTAAAGTTTTTCTTTTTTCTTTTATTTTTCTTCCATATTCTTCTTCTTTCTTCTACTACCGGTAAATTGCCGTGACATCAATGTCCATGGTCATCAACCACTGCATTCTCCAAGACCTGGTATCTGTTATCACTTTTTTTTTAACAGTAAAATTTGCCTTTCTCAAGTAAGTTCTGTTTTTTTTTTTTTTGCTCTCAAGTAAGTTTGAAGCGCAAATATTAGTTATATATGAGTAGGCGCGCAGAAAATTAGATTTCTTGCTGTTCACCAAGATGATCAAAGCGTCGTCTTAACTCACTACAGAATTCTTCTATATTTTTTTAGCAGAGTGATAAAAAATGGATTGTTTTTTAGGAGACTGGTGGTGGAATACTACTGTCCTAGGTAAAGTGGAAGCGAAGAAGGCAGCTTACATGCGATTAGTAGGGAGCACTGGCGAGGAGGAGAAGAGGGCGAACATGGAGAGGTGTGACAGCTAGAAAGGAGGCAAAAATGGCAGTAACGGAGGCTAAGACGACGGCTTTTGCCCGTTTGTATGAGGAACTAGGTAGCAAAGGCGGGGAGAAGAAGTTATTCCGCCTCGCTAAGCTAAGAGAGAGGGCGGCTCGGGATCTGGACCAGGTGAGGTGCATAAAAGATGAGGACGGCAAAGTTCTAATGGGGGATGAACAGATTAAGAGGAGATGGCAGACCTACTTTCATAAACTCCTAAATGAAGAAGGGGATCAAGGTATTGTACTAGGTGGATTGAGGAACACCGACATTCCCCATGAATTAAGTTATTGTAGGGACATTGAAGTCGATGAGGTCACCGAGGCAATGCGTAAGATGAGGGGGGGTAGAGCTACCGGGCCAGACGAAATTCCGGTTGAACTTTGGAGGCTTACTGGGTTGTTTAATGTGCTATTCAAGACTAATAGGATGCCTGAAGAGTGGAGGCGGAGTACAATGGTTCCGTTGTATAAGAACAAAGGCGATATCCAGAGCTGTAACAACTATAGAGGCATCAAATTACTAAGTCATACCATGAAAATCTGGGAGAGAGTGGTAGAGATGAGAGTGCGAAGGTTGGTGTCTATCTCAGACAACCAGTTCGGATTTATGCCGGGGCGATCTACCACAGAAGCTATCCATCTTATTAGGAGGATGGCAGAACAGTACAAGGATAAGAAGAAGGATCTTCACATGGTGTTTATTGATCTAGAGAAAGCGTATGACAGGGTTCCTAGGGAGGTCTTATGGAGCTGCTTAGAGGTTAAAGGGGTTCCGGCAGCCTACATTAGGGTGATTAGAGACATGTATGAAGGAGCTAAGACTCGGGTTAGGACAATAGGAGGCGATTCCGAGGATTTTCCAGTTGTTACGGGGTTGCACCAAGGGTCGGCGCTAAGCCCTTTCCTATTTGCCCTGGTGATGGATGCCATAACGCATCATATCCAAGGGGAGGTTCCATGGTGCATGCTATTTGCTGACGATATAGTCCTAATTGACAAAACACGACGCGGGGTAAACGAAAGGCTAGAGGTTTGGAGGCATGCCCTTGAGTCTAAAGGATTCAGGTTGAGCAGGACAAAGACGGAATACCTCGAGTGCAAGTTTGGGGCGGGGCCGACGGAAACGGGAGTGGAAATGAGACTTGACTCTCAAATCATCCCTAAGAAGAGTAGTTTCAAGTACCTAGGGTCAGTTATTCAGGGGATCGGGGAGATCGACGAGGATGTCACACACCGTATAGGGGTGGGTTGGATGAAGTGGAGGTTAGCGACGGGAGTCCTGTGTGACAAGAAAGTTCCACCTTTACTAAAAGGTAAGTTTTATAAAGCAGTGGTTAGGCCTGAAATGCTGTATGGGACCGAGTGCTGGCCGGTTAAGAACTCACACATCCAGAAGATGAAAGTAGCAGAAATGACGATGTTGAGGTGGATGTGCGGGCATACAAGGATGGATAAGATTAGAAATGAATATATTAGAGAGAAGGTGGGTGTGTCCCCCATAGAGGACAAGATGCGAGAAGCAAGACTCAGATGGTTCGGGCACATTCGGAGGAGGAGCACTTATGCACCGGTGAGAAGGTGTGAGCGACTGGCTGTGGTAGGCATGAGAAGAGGTAGAGGAAGACCTAAGAAGTATTGGGGAGAGGTGATAAGGCAGGACTTAGCGCGTCTTAGGATTACTGAGGACATGGCCCTTGATAGGGGATTGTGGAAGTCGAACATTAAAGTTGTAGGTTAGGGGGAAGTTGTGGATAATTCCACAGTGCACTAGAGTGATATTAGATAGTTAGGAGGTAATCGTAGGAGGTTATTGATCAGTACATGGAGCTATTTATTGGATATTAGTATACCTTTCATCTATTTCCTATTTCGTATTTCCTATATTTCTTATGCTGCTGCTACTTTATTATTTTGTGTTATGTTGTTATTTTATGTTATTTTTAGTATGAGTTTATTGACAGTACTAATGCATCGTTTTTTTTGTTGATGTCTTGAGCCGAGGGTCTCCTGGAAACAGCCTCTCTGCCCCCTGGGTAGGGCTAAGGCCTGCGTACATATTACCCTCCCCAGACCCCACTTGTGGGATTATACTGGGTTGTTGTTGTTGTTGTTGTTTCTGTCTTGTATCTTATATTCTTATTGTTTTCTAAAGGCCTTTTATTCTCTCTCGTTATCATCGCACCATAATCAAGTTTTATTGCGGGCGAAATTTCTGCCAATGGCTGAGATGTTCAGTCGACTCCCTCCCCCTTTGTTTCTCTATTTCCTTTGGTTTTTCATAAATAAAGGTATTGGAAAAAAACTTGCAAACAATTAGTTATAACAACAACAACAATAACTATCTAGTATAGTCCCACAAAGTGGGATCTTGGGAGAATAATATGTTGACAGGCCTTACCCCTATCCGAAAGGGTAGAGAGACTGTTTCCAATCGACCCTCGGCTCAGGGAAGGAAAGGAAAAACAAAAACAAAAACAAAAGGGCGTTAGTAACTCCAGCAGAGATCACATAAATAATTATCTACACAAAAGAACCATAAATAAAATGGCATGCAATAATATCAAACAGTGACTACCATAAGGGGACACAATCCAATACAATCATCTATGGAGAGCCCTACCAAACCCCACTCACCCCGGGAAGGAGTACGAAGAATCCTAGAAGTCCCTATCCTACAATTCTGGTACTAGACCTCCAGACTTTCCTATCAAATAATTAGTTATAATTGTATTAAATTTTGCGGTATAATTAATATCGAAATTAGCGATTATGCTTCAGCTAAATGGTCACTGGGATAACGTTGGGAGATAAAATTTTTGATGATGATGGAAATGTAGTAGATGAATTCAAATTATAGTCAATTGAATTCCGCAATTGCAAAGCATCTAATGATCGATGCATTCGCAAAAAATCATCGAAATCAAATACACTGTCAACGAACGTTGTCCTCCAATGATAATTCGGAACAATATGGGAGTTCGAGTACATATGAAGACAAAAAAAGAAAACAAAAACTTAAGAATATATCTGTTGTGTATGACAGTGCGTGTGATTTTGATTTGGAATGCAGTATCTCTAATTTGAGCACAATTGCAGGATTGCTCTATTTTTTCAGTGCTGATGTTTTGTCAATTTCACATGTTCTACAATTTTAGTAAAACTTATCTACAATAATACTACATAAACAAATGTAGTTCAACTATCTTGTCTTTTCAAATATTCTGTCAAATATCGAACACTGAATATACAGAGGTCTGAATTGTAGATACTTTTAATTGAATACAGGTTCGTCTGATTATCGTATGTTTAACATGGTACAATTGTCAAGGAATTGTTACATAATTGGAGAAGTATCAGAAACAATGAAGTTGATTGATAGGCCAACATCTCTGATAGTTGTGAAATATGAAAGTGTTATCATAACATTACATAGCCAAATATTATTGAATTAGGCCAACTTTACCGAGACAAGAAAAAAGATTATAAGTGCAATAAAGCATTATTCTATCTTGAATAAATTTCAATTTAGGGTGAAACGGTCTAGTGCAAGAAGATAGGAATACTTTATTTGTCAACTTCATATTTTTGTATAATTTATAGTTTTTTTTATATAAATTATTTAATGTAAGGATTTGTGCTTAAACAACCTCGTATTTTGTAGCTACATTTTTCAAAATATTTTTTTAATTATTTTTATTTTGTAGCCATCAAGTCCACCAGCATAAAAGAATCAGCATTGTTCAATGTTCGAAAATTCAATAATTTGCACACATGTTCTTTGATGGACAATACATATATAGAATGTTTTCCATGGTAGTTGGCAGCAAGATGATGCCAAAATATGCGGATATTAAGATAATATACACACCAAAAGTTATACAACTGATATGTTATCGGATCATGGTGTGAGTTTAATATACATGCAAGCTTGAAGAGCAAAAATAAAAGCTTTGGAATTTTGAGAGGTCATCTTGATAATTCCTACATTGGTTTGACGAATTATTTATATATTCCGGAGAAGACTTATTCAAGGTCGGTAGTGATATCGCATAAGATTGAAGATTACTGTTTCTTTGCATTTATTGACTTTGTATGTCCATCAAGGGTTGGGAGTATTTTAGGCCGATTGTAGTAGTTGATGGTACCTTCCTGTCATGACCCGGATTTCTAATTCATTTTCATTTTTATTTTTTCTTAATAATTTTAGAAAATAATTTAACAGAAAAATTCTTTTACCGGGGTTTTGGACCTCAAATTTTAACTCTGAGCACATGCCCGAGTCTCATATTTTCCTACGGACCTCCCTGGACCATCACATCACGGGTCCGGGTCCGTTTACTCAAAATATTGACCAAAGTCAACTATATCAATATTAATATCATAATTCTTCTAATTTTTCACATAACTCATATATTTTAATATAAAAATTTTTTGGTTTTGTGCTCGGACTGTGCACGCAAATTGAGACAACTAAAAGTGAGGTTTTCAAGGCCTTAGAAGTGCGGAGAAAGGGAGAAATACAGTGATGACCCTTTAGGTCGTCACATCCTCCAACTCTAAAATAACTGTTCGTCCTCGAACAGACAAAAGAAAGAAGTACATGAGTCGGGAAATAATGAGGGTAACGAGTCTGCATATCAGACTCGGACTCCCATGTCGATGCCTCAGGAGGCTGACCTCTCCATTGAACATGCACTGAAGGAAAACTCTTCGACCTCAACTATCGAACCTACCGGTCTAGAATAGCTACCGGCTCCTCCTCGTATGACAGATCCTTGTCCAATTGGACAGTGCTAAAATCTAACACGTGGGTAGGATCGTCGTGATACCTCCGAAGCATAAACACGCGAAACACTAGATGCACGGCTGACAAGCTAGGTGGCAAGGCAAGTCTATAAGCCATCTATCCACTCGATCAAGTATCTCAAATGGACCAATATACCTAGGTCTAAGATTGCCCTTCTTCCCAAACTTCATCACGCCTTTCATAGGCGATACACGGAGCAACACTCGCTCACCAACCATGGAAGCCGTGTCTCGAACCATACGATCCGCATAACTCTTTTGCCGCGACTAAGCCGAACGAAGTCTGTCCTGAATGATCTTGACGTTATCTAAGGCCTCCTGGACTAAATTTGTACCCAACAACCGAGCCTCTCCCGGCTCAAACCATCCGACTGGGGACCGACATCGCCTACCATATAACGCCTCATAAGGAGCCATCTGAATGCAGGATTGGTAGTTGTTGTTGTAGGCGAACTCTGCTAACGGTAGAAACTAGTCCCAAGAGCCTCAAAAATAAATAACACGGGCTCGGAGCATATCTTCCAATATCTGAATAGTCCTCTGGGACTAACCATCTGTCTGAGGATGGAATGATGTACTCAACTGAACTTGGGTGCCTAACTCCTGCTGAACTGCTCTCCAAAAGTACGAGGTAAACTACGTACTCCGATCCGAAATGATAGACGTCGGCACACCATGAAGGTGAACAATCTCTCAGATGTAGATCTCAGCTAATCTCTCTAATGAATAGGTGGTGGCAACATGAATGAAATGTGTTGACTTGGTCAGCCTGTCAACAATGACCCAGATGGCATCAAACTTCTTCTGGGTCAGCGGATGTCCAGTAACAAAATCCATAGTAATCCGCTCCCACTTCCACTCGAGAAGCTCAATCCTCTGGAATACACCACCAGGCCTCTGATGCTCATATTTGACCTGCTAGCAATGCAAACACCGAGCCACATATGCAACAATGTCCTTCTTCATCCTACGCCACCAGAAATACTATCGTAAGTCCTAATACATCTTCGCGGCGCCCGGGTGAATAGAATACCGAGAACTATAAGCCTCCGCTAAGATCAACTCTAGAATACCATCAACATTGGGCACACATACTTGCCCCTACAACCTCAACACCTCGTCGTCACCTAAGGTTACCTTCGTGGCACCTCCGCGCTGTACCGTGTCTCTCAGGACACACAAATGGGGATCATCAAACTGCTGATCATGGATACGCTCCAATAGAGAAGACCGAGCGACCGTGCAAGCCAACACTCTATTAGGATCAGAAATATCTGATCTCACAAATCGGTTGGCCGAGCTCTGAACATCTAAAGCAAGCGGTCTCTGACTGATCGGGATATAAGCAAGACTACCCATGCTGACAGACTTTCTACTCAATGCATCGGCCACCACGTTGGCCTTACCTGGGTGATATAAGATAGTAACATCATAGTCTTTCAACAACTCTAGCTATCTTCTCTGCCGCATATTGAACTCTTTCTGCTTGAACAGGTACTGAAGGCTCTTGTGATTTGTGTATACCTCACACGCCATACCATATAGATAATGCCTCCAAAAGTTTTAAAGCATGAACAACCGCTACCAACTCTAGGTCATGAACCGGATAATTCTTCTCATAGATTTTCAACTATATCAAGGCATAAGCAATAACTTTGCCATCCTACATCAATACTACTCCAAGCCCAGTATGGGAAGCATCACAATAGACTGTGTAAGGCCCTAAACTTGTGGGCAAAACCAACACAGACGCCGTAGTCAGAGCTCTCTTGAGCTTCTGAAAGCTCGCCTCACATTCATCTGACCACCGAACTGGGCACCCTTCTAGGTCAACCTAGACATCGGGGCTGCAATAGAAGAAAACCACTCTACGAACCGATGATAGTAACTTTCTAACATCAAGAAACTCCGAATCTCGGTCACAGAAGCTAGTCGAGGCCAATTCTTGACTGCCTCAATATTCTTTGGGTCCACCTGAATACCATGTACTAATACAATATGACCCAGAAATGCAATCGAACTCAACCAGAACTCGCACTTTGAGAACTTGGCATACAACTGGTTATCCTTCGGAGTCTGAAGAACCACTCTAAGGTGATGTTCGTGCTTCTCCTGACTGTGGGAGTACACAAGAATATAATTAATGAAAACTATCACGAACAAGTCTAAATAAGGCCTGAACACTTGGTTCATCAACTCCATAAATGTTGCTGGGGCGTTGGTCAACCCAAATGACATGACCAAAAACTCATAATGCTCGTACCGAGTGCGAAATGCTGTCTTAGGGACATCAGACACCCTAATCCTCAGCTGGTGATAACCCTATCTCAAATCTATCTTTGAAAATACCTTTGCACCCTGCAACTGATAGAACAAATCATCAATCCTCGGCAGTGGGTACTTGTTCTTTATTGTTACCTTGTTCAACTGCCAGTAATTAATGCACACCCTCATCAATTCATCCTTTTTCTTCACAAATAGAACTGGCACATCCCAAGGAGAAGCACTAGGCCTAATGAAGCCTTTCTCGAACAAGTCCTACAACTGATCATTTAGCTCTTTTAGCTCTAACGGGGCCATACAATACGGCGAGATAGAAATGGGCTACGTGCCTAGGGCCATATCAATACAAAAATCAATATCCTTGTCGGGCGACATACCAGGCAGGTCTGAAGGAAAAACCTCGGGGAACTCCCGGACAATAGGAACCGAATCAATAGAAGGAACCTCTGTACTGGAATCACGAACATATGCCAAATAAGCTAAACACCCCATCTCGATCAAGCATCGAGCCTTAACATATGAAATGACACTGTGGGTGGCATGTCCTGGGTTCCTCTCCACTCCAATAGGGGTAAGTCCGGTAAATCCAAGGTCACGGTCTTGGCGTGGCAATCCAAGATCACATGATACGGGGATAACCGGTTCATCCCTTATATGATATCAAAATCAATCGTGTCTAGAAGTAATAGATCAACATGGGTCTCAAGACCCTCAAACACTACTACACAAGAACGGCGAACTCTGTCGACCATAATAGAATCACCCACTAGAGTGGTGGATACATATACAGTAATACCCAAGGCATCACTAGGCATAGCCAAATGGGGAGCAAAATAAGACGACACATATGAATACGTGGATCCAGGGTCAAATAGCACTGAAGCATCCCTGTCACAGACCAAAATAGTACATGTAATAACAGCATCAGAAGACTCAGTCTCTGGCCTGGCTGGCAAAGCATAAAATCGGGGTTGGACCTCACCTCCCTCAACTGCATCTCTAGGACGATCAACCACTGGCTGTCCTTTGCCTATGCCGGTCTGAGCTCCACCTTTAAGGTCTCTGTCTGCACCTCTATGATCCCTACCTCCGCCTCTAGCTGGCTGGGCGGGCTGTGGGTTACCCGATGCCTGTATCATGGGGAGAGGACCTTGCTGCTGAGAGATGCTCGAGGGAAAAACATGACAATGTGATCGGGGTCACCACAACCATAATAAGATCTCGGTTGTTGCGACTACTGCCCCTATTGACCAAAATGTCCTCCCCTGAAGCTCTGAAGTGGGGGTGCACTGATAGGCTACTGATCTGAGTAATGCTGCTATGAATCACCGCTACTTGGAGTACCATGAGAAACCTGAAGCACAAACTGAAAGGGCATCGATACCTGATCCCTACCGTTGGAAACCCTACCTCCATATGAGGTACCACTTGTCCGAATGAAGAGGCCTCTTGTCCGACATCTAACCACCTCCCTGAGTGAGGGCCATCTCAACTCTGCAGGTCGCGTTGGCCGCCTCCTGAAAGGAAATATCACTACCAACTCCTATGGCCATCTGAAGACGGATCAGCTGAATCAATCCATCAATGATTCTCCGAACCCTCTTCAACTTGAAATGGAGTATAAAGACTGCATGGCATGCCAAATCCACAAATCTAGTCTCGGTCATGGAGCCCTGCTGGAGGTGCTTAAATTTCCTACAAAGTGCCTCCCGCTGAGTGACCGGGAGAAACTTTTCCAATAACAAATCTGCAAATTGATTCCATGTCAAAGCTGGGGAACCTGCTGGTCTAGATAGGCAAAAATCTCTCCACCAAGTCTTGGCGGATCCTGCAAGCCTGAAGATGTAATAATCGACCCCGTTGGTCTCGACTATACCCATAGTCCTGAGAATCTCATGACAATTGAATAGAAAATCCTGGGGATCCTCCGATGAAGCACCGCTAAAGGTGGTGGTAAAAATCTTGGAGAATCGATCAAGTCTCCACAAAGCATCAGAAGACATGGCCGCTTCATCTCCGGCCTGAGCTGTAATGCATGTCTGAGCTGCCACTGCGAGCTGAACCACTGGGACCTGAGTCTGGGGAGCTACCTGCTCCGGAGTACGTGTAGCAGGAGTCTGAACCCCTCTTCCAGCCTGAGAAGTGGCTGGTGCTACTAGCAGCAAACCTGCTCTAGTGACACTGTCCATGAAACCGTCCAATCGAACCAGAGCATCCTAAATATCAAGGGTGAACATAACCCCTCCTAGGACCTAAGCTGGGCCCACTGGATCTGCTGGGATTGGAACCTCCCCATCATCATTAATATGAGGCTCCACCTCCAGAACTGCTACCTGGGGCTAAGCTCTGCCCCTACCACTACCTCTGGCACAGCCTCGGCCTCTGCCTCTCGTGGGAGCTGCTGCTGTAGGCTCGGGCTGCTGTGCGGTAGAAGAAGACGCACGTGTTCTCGCCATCTATGGAAGAACAGAGTAGAAGGACAATTAATATTTGAGAAACAGTTTAGCACGACAAGAAAGAACAAAAGTGAAACGCTTCCTAACTCCGTAGTCTCTGGGGGATAAGTACAAACGTCTCCGTACCGATCTCTCAAACTCTACTAAGTTTGTCCGTGAGTAGCAATACTTATGCAACCTAGAGCTCTGATACCAACTTGTCACAATCCGGATTTATCCCACCATCGGGCGTCGTAATGGCGCCTACTAATGGAGCTAGGCCAGCCAAATATTACACATTCTCTATCAATATCACCAATATAATACACTATCAATAATTAAATACGTGTGGAAGACTTTTAAGTTTAACAAAATAACATAAAAATGCGGAGGTTTGAAACACATCACTACCCAAAACCTGGTGTCTCTAGCTCACTGACTACTATAGAATACTACAACCAAGCCTGAAAGAAAGAAAAGTATGTAAGTCTGTTCCGGTACAATGAAAACAAACTGAAGTAAAGAGAATGGACTTGGGCATGCGAACGCCAGCTAGGTTACCTCGAGAGTCCCTGAACTGATGATTGCTCCTAGAATAAATACGTTACTACTGCTGTCCAAAAGCTGCTCCTGGATCTACGTCCAAAAAATGCACAGAGTGTAGCATCAGCACAACCGACCCCATGTGCTGGTAAATGCCTGGCCTAACCCCGATGAAGTAATGACGAGGTTAGACATGACTACCAAATCAACATGTACAATTCTATATACATATATGCACTAAAAACAGCAGAAATAATGAAATTAAACAATTAAAAAAGGGAAAACATGCTGTGGGGAGTACAATTGAATATATAGTTCATCAACGTAACTAGAAACAGGGCACAACAATATTTATCACAGAACAAGAAAGTCAA
Organism: Nicotiana noctiflora; assembly: GCA_032618575.1. NCBI lineage: Eukaryota > Viridiplantae > Streptophyta > Magnoliopsida > Solanales > Solanaceae > Nicotiana > Nicotiana noctiflora. The sequence continues at coordinate 71,009 of JASVEL010008486.1, forward strand.
TAGTTGCACGACATCAACCTTCGTGCTTTTACTCTCATTCTCACCCAAAGCAAACGAATAAAATGCACGGAATCACCCTTCGTGTTTTCCCTCACATAACTCTCATTTCATGTCACGAAATGACCCTTCGTGCAAATACAATCTAATTAGAGCATAGAATGTACCTTCGTGCGTAAATAGTCAAACATAGCACGGAATAACCTTTCGTGCAAATATAATCAGAAATAGCACGGAATGACCCTTCGTGAAATTATAAAAAAAATAGCACGGAATGACCCTCCGTGCAATATCACTCTTCCTTACCCAAACAGCAGTCACAACCAAACGGGCAAGAAGAATAAATAAATAATAAGCACTATCCCAGCAAGGGAATAACACAAATAATAACTAAGTCCCGGCAAGGGAACAATAACAATAACTTTCACAACTCGGCAAGGGCAATACTCAACATTTTCAACCATCCAGGCAAGGGATTAATCACAACTCTTTTCAATACTTTCATCTTTTACTCAATAGTTTTTATCATTCAAGCCAACGCTCCAAAATATTAATATTTCACAATTTATCCTCAAAACGCTTCACATTTGTAGCAAATCATAATTTAGCTTAGGAGAGTTTCAAATTATCTCAAAAACAAGTACAAACAAAGACCCATGGTCATGCTAGACTCCGGTGTATAGACACTCTTCACCTCGCTTATACACCGCACTCTATCATTTAGCAAATAGTATTTATGATACTCTAATCCTATTCCCTCAAGCCAAAGTTAGATAAAACACTTACCTCAAAGGTTTACAGCCAACTCAATCCTCAAGCAATGCCTTTTCTTTCGAATTTCACTCCAATTCAATCGTATCTATACACAATTTATTTACTATCATCAATAATACTCAACAATCCAACCCAAATACCTAAATATAAGCTTTCCAACATTTTGCCCAAAATTTGCAAAGCCGACCCCGGGCCCGCTTGGTCAAAACCCGAGGTTCAAACCAAAATAAAATTACCCATACATCCACGAGTCAGAATATATAATTTATTCTTAAGTTCGACCCCAAAACGAGGTCTAAATCACAAATTCTTTAAAAACCCTAACTCTACCCAGCTTCCTAATTTTTTACCCACTTTCACATGTTTAGGCCTAAGAATTCAAGAGATTTTGATGGAAATTGAAGAAAACGAGTTAATTAATACTTACCCAAAGAAACTCGGTGAAGAGAATCTCTGAAAATCGTTTAGGGGGTGTGGAGAAGATGAACTCGTGTGTATTATGTGAAATAACCCGTCACTGATATGCTTTTAGACTTTTAAAATAACTGGGCGAAATTGCTCTATGTGATCGCGGAGCAAGGGATGTGATCGTATAGAGTAAAATAAAATTGTACACTGCGATCGCAGGTGGATGAGTGCAGTTGCGTAGAAGGAAAATGGCAAACTACGCGATCGCAAGAAAGCTATTACGATCGCATAGAAGGATTTTGGGAAACCTGAACTTGGCTCTATGCGATCGCAGTTATACCTATGCGGTTGCATAGAAGGTTCCTTGTGCACCTGCTACATATTTTCTGCAACTTTTCCAAGTCCAAAACCACCTCGTTACCTATCCAAAACTCACTTGAGCACTCGGGGCTCCAAATCAAATATGTACACTGACTCAAAAATATTGTACGTACTTGCTCGAGCGATCAAATCGGCGAAATAACATCAAAATCAATGAATTGAGCCTTAGAACCCAAGAAATCTTTCAAAATTTCGTAACTTCCAAATTTTCTAATTTAAGGCTGAAACACGTCAAACGACCTCTGTTTTCAACCAAACTTTATAGAAAGTGCTTAACCAATATTTATGACTTGTACCGGGTGTTATAACCACAATACGAGCCTGATATCTATATTTTCTAACTCATTTTCATTTTTATTTTTCCTTAATAATTTCAAAAAAATAATTTAATAGAAAAATTCTTTACGAGAGTTTTGGACCTCGGATTTCGACTCCGGGCACATGCTCGAGTCTCATATTTTTCTATGGACCTCCCGGGATCGTCACATCACAGGTCCGGGTCCGTTTACTCAAAATGTTGACCAAAGTCAACTATATCAATATTAATATCATAATTCATTAAATTTTTCACATAACTCATATATTTTAACATAAAAAAATTTCGGCTTCGCGCCCAGACTATGCACGTAAACTGAGGCAACCAAAAGTGAGGTTTCCAAGGCCTATGAAGCGCGGAGAAAGGGAGAAATACGGTAATGACCCTTTGGGTCGTCACACTTCATGGATGTGATGACTCGGCCGGTCGTCTTAACAATTAACGTCCCGATCCTCTATTAACTACTTTTCCTAAGTTTATATCTACTATTTTGGTTTTCCAGGATATTCAGTGTTGGGTTTCAGAGAGTTTTGGAACACTTTATCCCTAAATGAGAGCTTTAAGTGTTGAAAAGCGGTCCATAATCGAAACAATGTGAAGATGACCTCTGAAAGGAAACTGTATGGTTCTGTTAGCTTTGTTAGGTGATTTCGGGGTTAGGAGCATGTTCAAAATGTATTTTTGGAAGTCCGTAGCTCATTTAGGCTTGAAATGCCGAAGTTTAAATTTTTGAAGTTTCCGATCCGATAGTGAGCTTTTTATGCGAGGGTCGGAATAGAATTCTGGAAGTTGAAGTAGCTCCGTCATGTTATTTGGGATGTGTGTGAAAAAAATTTCAGGTCATTCGGATGTGTTTTAGTTAGGTTTTTTATCGAAAGCGTGTTTTGATGAAATTTGAAGTTCTTAAGCTTAAATCAATATTTAATTCTAGTTTTCGGCGTTGTTATAGGTGCTTTGAAGATTAGTACAAGTTCGAATGAGGTATTAGGTATTATTGGTGCTTTTGGTTGAGGTTCTGGGGCCCTCGGGTGTGTTTTCGCATGCTCAACGGGCAATTATTGGTGTTGGAAAAGTGTGCAGAAGCTAAAGGTTTCTGTCATCTGGTATTTCTGCTTCTACGGCTTGGGGGCCGCAGAAGCCGCCTTGGATTTGCAGAAGCGACTTTTGGTCATCCTCCAGGAACCCGCAAAAGTGGTAGGAATTTCGCAGAAGTGAGTCCGCTTCTGCGAGATAGGAACCGCAGAAGCAAAATCTGGGATTTTAAAGGAAGCCGCAAAAGCGGTCATAGTTGCAACGCGATACTGCAAAATAAAATCCTACAAAAGTGTGGAGATCCAAGAAGTTTTATTATACCTTGCTCTTTAGGAACAATTAATTTTGATAAATTCTTATGTGATTCTGGTGCTTCGATTAATTTAATGCCTCTATCTATCTACAGGAACCTAGAGAAAGAGATATGAGAGATAAGGTGTGCATCCAAATCCTTGCAGCTAGCAGGCCAAATGGTTATAATACCCAAGGGGATAGTGGAATATGTGTTAGTTCAGATTGATAACTTCATATTTCCTATGGATTTTATAGTGGTACATATAGAGGAAAACAAGGAGCCCCTCCCCCCTCCCCCATCCTATGAAGACCATTTTTAGCAATGGGTAGAGCTATATTAGATATACAAGAAAGAAAAATCATGCTTAGAGTGGGTGAGGAGATTGTGAATTTTAAGATGGATGCAAAAAATGGAGCACAAAAAGATAAACCAGCTGCAAGTGTTGAATGGAAAGTAAAGGGCACGAAAGAGAAGGTTGCGGTGAGCGAGAAAGATAAGTGTGGGCTGTACCCCAAAGAAGAGAAGAAGTTGTCTGCATGGATGTGTCCATTAGTTCGGGCACGAGGGATATAGCCCAACTTCGACTTAGACCCTGACTAGATGTTCGGGGAAGTTTCCTTTATCTTATGCTTTTTAATTATGTGCCATGGGGACATGCCATGATTTAAAGTGTGGGGTGAGGTATGTAAATATGTAGTGGTGTTCATAAAAATCCGACAAACCGATCCAAACCGAAAACAAAACCAAATCGACAAAAAAAAAAACCGATATTTTTAGTTTGGTCTGATTTTGGTTTTGAATTTTACAAACCGATCAAATTTGGTTTGGTTTTGGTTTTAATCAAAAAATAATCGAAAAAACACATACCAACTGACTATAGGAGTAGCTATTTTAAATTTGCTATTACACACACACACGCACACACGCACACACACACACACACGCACACACACACACACACACACACACACACACACACACATATATATATATATATATATATATATATATATATATATATATTTTTTTTTTTAATACAAAGTTTTAAAATATTTAGGGTGAATGTTAATCGTTTGCACTTTTAGTACAGTTTTTATCTTTATATTCTAGTTTGCTTGGTAGATTCTTTTGTTAAGTGTAAGAATCCATTTTATATATAAAAAATATATTTTTAATTGAATTCTTAGATTATTTATCACTATATGATTCAATTATCATCAATATATTTTAGTAAATAATAGATTTTATCCTTTGATTTGATAGTGTTATGTCGGAAATGTGATTGCCGGAATATGTGTTTGGTAGTACATGTTTTATATTTAAGAAAAATGATAAATAATCGAAAAAACCGAAAACCGACAAAATTCGACATAAACCGAAACGAGAAAAAACCGACTTAATTGGTTTGGTTTGGTTATAATATTTGAAAAATCGACTTACTTGGTTTGGTTTCTTTTTAGGGAAAAATCGATCCAAACCGAACCATGAACACCCCTATAAGTATGTATATGTATATGTGTGTTTGTTTTCATTTCTTTTGATTGGAATTTTTTTTAAATATTTGTTTTCCTTAGGTAATGTAATAATTTCCCCTTAGATTTTCTTTGTGCCACGGTTCTTTTTACAAGAGTTTTGTTTGAAACGGGTGTAATTAGTTTTTGTTTTTTAGGAGTAGGAGGTCTTGTGGTGTAATTTTAAATGAAAGTGATATCTCTTGACCTTATTATGTCTTGAGAATAGTAGGTACTTTATTTGTGATGCTTAGGCTCAGTTTTTTACTCTTGTATAAGTACATTAAATTATATGATCTTAACTTTGCTTAACTGCTTTGACTAGAGTGTCTTGATGAGTCCAATCTTGAGTGATTTATGTGACGTGTGTGTGGGAGGTTTTGTGTGATTCTGTGCATTATATTCGATGTCTAGAACTTACCCCGTGTGTTTGCAAATCGAAATAGTACTTTTATTCAGTCTTGAAAATGATATATGGGTCTCTTTGTTGAGCCAGTTATATGATTTTAAACACCTAATTGTTATGTATCTTATTTAACCCCTTTGAGCTTATAATCTTGTTTATTTGGCAACCACATTACAGGTCTTACCCATTTGTTTGATTTGACCATCTATTTGAACATTTTTAACTCTTGCGAGCACTTGAGTTTGTTATGAACTTTGTAAAAGCTAAAGTGTAGAGTGTTGGTTTGGCTTTTGAATGGAACTACTAAAATAAGGAGAAATGTGCACTGTTTTGCGGGAAAAAAATATTGATAGTGGTAACTCTTGGTGTATTTGTGCTTAAAGGAGTTAGGTGTTAGTGTATATTTAAGTGAAGGCAGAGTTATGGTTTGACATAAGTGTGGGGTTTTGAACAGTCAATTGTATGTATTAGAGTGCTTGGGGAGGTGTAACCACTATATCCAAATATATCATACCCGTCCCGCAGCCTATATTACAATCAAATAAAGTCCTACTTGATCATTGACTGAATAAACTCAATCTTTTTGAGTAGTACATTACGAGCAAGCTCATGGTACGACTTTTGTGGCACATGAATGTTACTTCCAAGAGTGAGTGAATTCTTTCTATCTCGAGTTCCTAATTGTTCTTAAACTTAATTATTTGTGGAATTACTCTCTATTATTGTGTGAGGGCACTTGATTCATGAAGGAAAGGTAATATCGTTGACCTTTGTGTCAGAGTAAGTAACCGGGTTGTAAAAAATACGTGGTGCTTTTGAGTCAAATCTTGAGGCGAGGATGTTACAATATTGTACTCAATTTATTTTGATTATTCTTGGTGTGATAAGTTAGGAGAGTTGTTTAAAAATGGCCGTGTCTACGTAAAGTGTAATTTGATTGCTCGAGGACGAGCAATGGCTAAGTGTGGTATGTTGATAGTAAGCTATAACCTCATGTTTTAGTCAATTATTGCTATCTAATTCACTGCACTTGACTTGTGTTGAGCTTTAATTGGTAGTGTTTGGCACTATTGTGTGTTTATGCCTTGTATGAGTAATTTCTATTTCTGTAGAGGTTCTAGAGCTAAATTGAACAAGTTGGAACTTTGAAGTCTAAGTAAAAGCCCAAGGAATTAAACCGAGATTGCATTCGGGGATCAAGGGCCGAGTCTGGATTTCAAAAATCGACAAAACGAAATGACTATGTAAAATTGCACAGCTGTTGCCACATAAGGCTGTGCGGCAATGCAAAAATTGCCCAAAAATAATTTTGGCAAATGTTCTGGAATTCCCCACTAGCGCGCCGCCTGGCGCGATGCGCCACATTAGCAAAAAAATGTTAGAGTGACTTTTTATATCGGCTAAGCAAGGGTAATTTTGTCCGGGGCTTTTTTAGGGACGACTTAAATACACTAGAAAATATCATTTTCGGGACTTTTGACACATTTTCGACTTAAGAAGGCTAAGGAGGAGCGGGAAGAGCACAAGCAAAAAGGATTTCGCCTTTCCTTCCTCACTCAAGACTCGGGTTTGGATTGAATTTGTATTTTTCTATACTTTTGTTATATTTGTGAAGAACTTCTCCATGTATATGGAGTAGTTCCTTTTACGTTTGATGGCTTTGGTGTATTGATTATTGTTTTTGATTTATAACTCTATTTTATGTTTTTGAATCGTTTTGGAAGATTTAATTATTTCATCTATATTAACCAATTCTTATAATCGAAAGAGGCATAACTTGTGATATCTTTGCATTATATTGTTAGTTGAGTTCATAGAGTCTTCTAAGTAATCGGAAGAGGCTAGTTGAATCAATTATTAAACCTAGTTAGGAGAATAATCGAAAGAGGTTTTCCTAAAGACCGATCCACGATGCATTCTTGTATATCTTCACAATGCTTAAATTGATTCATCTCGTGAGGTTAAAACTTAATCGAGGAAGGAGTTTTTGCTGAATGATTGAACTAATAATAGAGTGACTTCGAGAGGCTCACTTAAATATTAGAAGTGAATTATCTAGAGTTAGATCCCAAATAATTATCTTACATTTATTCCGTCAAAGTCGTATACTCTCTCACTGATAACCTTAATTGCTTATTCTTTGTTTCAGTAGTCACTATTCAATAGTTATGGATTTTAAATTCTTAGTTAAATTTTATTATAATTATAGAAATCTCTATTGTTGATCCTCCTGGATAATAATCAAGCTAGAAACTACGCGAATATTATTTAATTTCAATCCCGTGGAGATGATAATTATACTATATTAATTCAAATTGTTTTTCTAATATTTAGCACTTAGTTCTTGACTTAAATTATGTATGAAATCCTAATCTTTAGGAGTTCAAAATCATTTAAGATCTTACCTTGTTTAAGTTATTTGTATAAATGTAATCATTCCATAAGTTATCTTGGTAACATAATAAAAATCTCTTAAATATTTATATTCACAACAGAAATTAAAAACTAAAATACTCAGTTTTTATTTTAACAAATTATTTTGTTTTCTTATAAAATTATTTTAGAAAACAGTCTCTCTACTCCCTCCAGTAGGGGTGAGGTTTGCGTACATGATGCCCTCTTCGGACTCCACTTATAAAATTTTACTGAGTTATTGTTGTTATTGGTTGTGTTTATTATAAAAGTATTTTAAAGATTATAAACTATTAAAATATCTTGGACTAAACCAGACTTACCTTTAATAAAATGAGGATAGACTATCGACACATATTGAAACCAAACATCAACTGAAAATTGATGAAATCCCGCCTTGTCAGATGAACTCTAAGTATTTAGAGTTATGTAAAAAGAAAATTGATTCCTTTCTAAAGAAGGATTTAATAAGACTCTCAAAGTACAAATGGTCATGTACAACTTTTTATGTTAATAAATATGTTGAACAAGAACGAGTAATTTCTAGATTAATTATTAATTATCAACCCCTTAATAAAGTTTTAAAATGGATTAGATATCATATTCCCAATAAAAAGGATTTACTGGATAGGTTACATGAAGCCATAATATTTTTAAAAGTTGATTTAAAATAAAGTTATTGGCAAATTCAGATATATGAAAATGACAGATACAAAACGATTTTTAATATTCTGATGGACCAATATGAGTGAAATGTTATGCCTTTTAGTTTAAAGAATACCCCTTCTGAATTCCAGAAGATTATGAATGATATATTCTACCTTAATATGTATTCCATATTTTGACTCCTTCTCAAATAATATTTACATAAATATCCTTTCGAATCAATCAACAATAGATAATTCAACAGTCATGCACTTGCTTACATAAAAAGGCAACTTCCAGATGCATGGGGACGTAGAATCTAGATGCACGCTTATAAGCTTAGACACAAAAAAAAAGTTCACTCCAAAATGAAAAAAGAGTCAACTAATCTAAATGTGTTATAAATATAATTCTATTTCGAGTGAATGTCTATCTTGTAGAGAGTTTTACTTTGTGACTAAGTTAATTTTACCCTATAAATAGAGGGGTCTCACCTCATTATAAATCATCACATATCAATAAGAATTCTCTCTCTCTCTCTCTCTCTCTCTCTGCAATATTGCTCTTGTTCTTTTATTATTTTATAACACGTTATCAGTACGAGACTCTAACCAATTGAGTAGAAGCTTTGGGATTGAGCATAATGGTTGTCAATTATTCCATAAACTTCCTTCATGATTAAATTTTGGATTTAAGGTAAGTACTTTACTTTATTTTTCTCTTTTAAATTTTTGTAATTCTATAATTTGATTTTATATACAAGCAAAGACAATAAAGTTTGATTATAACTCCAATGAAGTTTGTGAGAAATTATAACCACATGAAGTGGTAAAATTTCTATATCTTGTCATGATCAATTTTATGTATGATTATGGGCACAAGAAATGCACATATAACTGTCTCATTGAATTTGCTCCATTCTCATTCCCTTAAGAGAATGTAATAGCGACATGTGATAAGTCTGAAAGAAGATAAAATTATTACCGTGAAGGTATCAATGGATGTGGACGTGGCAATAGACGAAATTATAATCGTTATCATTGTGGTAATGAGAGCAACAAGTATTCTCAAAATAATCATTCACAAGTATTCTCAATATAATTCTATTTGGAGTGAATGTCTATCTTGTAGAGAGTTTTACTTTGTGACTTAGTTATTTTTCCCCTATAAATAGAGGGGTCTTACCTCATTGTAAATCATCTCATATCAATAAGATTTTCCTCTCTCTATTTCTTTGCAATATTGCTCTTGTTCTTTTATTATTTTATAACAAAATATATTTTCTAGATTCTACTTTTGCGTTAGTGATTTATATTAGTTAGCTTAAATTTTTCGTTGAGTATATCAATAGAGATGATTAGGAACCCCCCTACTTCCTTCCTTTATTGAGTTTGATAAATGTAAACAACAATAATTAATTTTAAGAACTTATACTTTTTTATTTAACTTTTACCAATATTAACTCAATGGGGGTTATATCACTTCATGGCAGATTGGCAAATTTTTGGGCCGAGCTGGATTTGAACCAGCGTAGACATATTGCCAACGAATTTATAGTCTGTCTCCATTAACCACTCGGGCATCGACTCAGGAAGAATCAATTTTAGACTTATCGGTAATCCATGATCAACTTCCTTTCGTAGTACCCTACCCCCAGGGGAATTCGAATTCCCGCTGTCTCCTTGAAAGAGAGATATCCTAAACCGCTAGACGATGGGGCCTGCTTGACCAACTGCCATCATACTATGATCATAATATGATCAGTTTTTTGAAATTGTCAATATAATTGAATGATTCTATCCGAGAGATCTTTCCCCCTTTCAGAATTGCATAGAATTTTTTTATTCGTCATTGATGAATTATTCATTAGAATCGTCATTAGAAATCTAGTAGTAGTATTATTTTTATTTTGGAATTATTTCAATCGAATATTTCGATTATTTTAGTTTAGATTATTTCATATTTCGAATTTGATTTAGAATTTTCTTTTTTTATTTATAAATAAAAAAAGTAATAAATACAAAAAATATAAATAATAAGGAAGAGTAGGATTTTTGCAAGGAATGATTGGTCCGTCAGAAAAGGAAAAAGGTGTGAAATTTGATTTCGTTCACTTTCATCTGATTTATTGTTAAGACGAGATCTCTTACCACTTGGCCACACCCCATTTAGATTTCTATTCGATACTAAGAAAGTATATTGCTTGTTTTTAATCCATGATCAACTTCCTTTTGTAGTAGGGCCCTAGAGGAATTCGAATCCCCGCTGCCTCATTGAAATAGAGATGTCCTAAACCACTAGACGATGGGGGCCCGCTTGACCAACCACCATCATTAGTTTTTTGAAATTGTCAATATCATAATTTTTAATATAATAACTATATGAATTTTTAGTATTTATAATTATAGAGATTGGGACACACACAATACCAAGATACTAGTCTATATTTATATCTATATCTATACTATATTAAAAGCACGAAGGCCCTTAGCAAAATGTCGTTTACCCTTTTTACCCTTCAAAAATATAATTTATATTGGATAAAATAGTAATTTAAGTTATTTGCCTAAAATTTAGGCTTCATAATTAATTTAATTTGGATATTAAATACTCCCTTATTTAAACTATGTAAAAAGATCTAAATTTAGAATTTCAAAATCAAATATGATTTTACTAAAATTAGACAACCTAATTGTATGGACTTTAATTTAAACCAAATACCATTTGACTTCCCATTTAATTATTGTTCACGTTTTGTGTGTATGTGACCTTCGTTTTTTTTAAAGTCGTAAGTTGTTTCTTAAATTTTATTTTTGTTTCAAGAATATTATTTTGTTGTGACTTATTAATGCATTACTCTATATTTTATTTCTTATCTATTATCATCTTAATCATGTATTCGAGATTTTTTGTTAGTTTTCTATATTTTAAATTATATGTCATTATTTTTAATCTAATCAATTACAATACAAATCAAATAATTAATAAGAATATTTTTCACTAAGCTTATAAGTAGGATAAACTAATTCCTCTCAACATTCATCTAATTAATTATAATAAGTACAATTTTAGTATCCGTCTTACAGATATAAGATATGAAAATTATTTTTAATAAAAGCTGTATAGTTTTATCTTACTTAATAGGAATAAAATTGATTATATTATGTAATCCATCATGTGTAATATAAAGTACTTTATAAAGGTATTATATGTAGAGTAAGATATCATTTATAAGAACGATTAGTACTTATTAAGTTGCGATGCCTAAAAGCGTAATTAAAATAAGGGTACAAGCTAGCGCTCTCATAAATTAAGTAAAATATGAATAATATTTTCAATTGTCAATAATCTACCAGGCTCAATTTTTTTTTTAAATATTACTACGAAATAAAAGCAATATACTTAGCAAGGTATCATATCATATGTAAAATCGAACAACCTCTTTATCTTTTAATCAAACATCACTCCATAACGTTCTTGCACAATAAAACAATTAATAAAAATAAATCGAAAGAAAGAATCGGTACAACGGATACAAACCATAAACATATGATTGACATTTATTATTTTTAAGAACTTGTGATTTTTTTTTATTAATCTTTGTTTTATAACATAGATACATTTGAGTATTATTTATGTTATTTTTTAAAAGTTTATACGTTTTTATATAAGATACACGCAAAGTCTAGTTATTAAAAATGTGTACAAAATTAACTTGTTGTCTGCAAATTTTGTTCACCATCTTATAAAATTGGCATGGCATGTAATAGGATAAAATAGTTTTGGTATGTTATAATGCTTTTAGCTTATAGGCCGAAACTTTTCCTTTTTAGATTAAATTTTGTACCATACTATTTAACACGCCTAAAAACTATATAAAACTAGAAAAAGTGTAAATTAAATATAGGATCTCCTATATTGTAAAGCAATAAAATAATTTGTAAGCAAAGGTCCCTTTAAAAAAAAAAAAGATATTACTCCATTACTCTCATCTAGAAAAATCCAACAAGAGGAAAAAAGAAAAGGGCATAGTCTCTTTTTCTGTTTTTCGCCAGTTTTCACTCTCATTCGTTTGGAGGTTTTTTTTCCTTTCCATTTTTTTCATCACAGATCCGAGCCCTAATTCATATACAGATACATACAGATTCTTATACACACAGAGTCATCGGCAATTGATAGCCCGTCAGTCCATCCGCTACCGGCGCCGATTTTGTTAATTTTCTGATTTTTGCTCTCGGATCTTTGAATTTTACCCAGTCGAAGAGTCTAGAATAAGAAAAAGACGGGGCCTTGTTTTGATGAAGTTCGGTTTAGGGTTTTCAGAAGTTGATGGATGATCGATATGCCTCAACTGCGTAGCGGTGTGCGCAGAGGCCGTCGACCGATTGCTTCAATCGAACCCGAAAACAACAACAACAACAACGAGAACAAGAGGGTTGCACGGAGAACAACGAGGACGAGGAGAGCAGCGGGTGCGGGAAATAGAGCCGTTGGAGGAAGGAAGAAGAAGAACAACGTTAATAACGAAGAAGAGGTAATTAAGGAAGTTGTACCTATAGTAGTGGTAGAAGATGATGAGGAGGAGAATGCTGTGAAGAAAACGCCGTCGTTTAGGCCTGGTGAAGCAGAGGAGGATAAGGATAGGAAGAAGGAAGTAGAGGAAGGAGAAAAAAAGCAGCAAATGGATGAGTACGGTAGTGGCGGCGGTGGAAGCGGCGGTGATAAGGGTTTGGGAGCTGAGGAAGAAGGTAGCACTGCTCCCCTTCCTGAAAGGGTACGATTTTTTTCTTCTTCTTATTCTGTCTCTCTCTAGAGTTCAGTATTTCTGCTTACTCTCTTTCAGTTCAACAGTGCTTTGATGCTGTGTTTTTAAAATTAATTTTTTAATTTTTATTTTGTTTATGCTTGATGATGATGATGGACGATGCAGTCTTTTAGTTGTATATATAAGCTCCACAATACTTACTGATCGCTTGTCTATCCCTTTTGTTCACTATAATTTGTTTATGGAAGACATTTTAAATTGAGATCTTCTTTGTCTATTTCTTTAATGACAATGGTGTCCAGGGTGGTTTGCGTGCACCTCACTATTTCCTGGGTACCTACAACCTGGTTACTCTGTGTAGTAATGCTTAAGCAAAAAAAGAAGCCACCCAGTGGTTTTTTTTTACTACGCTAGGATTTGAACTGGGAGTGCATGGCTCTCCTCCCACTTCATTAACCACCAGGCCACACGCTTGGGTCTTGAGGTCTTGTTTGTATAAGTCTTTAAGATTACGTGAATTTATCAAGTTTCTTTGGTCTATTATCTTGTCTTGGTTGTCTGAACAATCCTCTGGGTATTTAGTCAGGCAAACTTTCTCTCAATATCTTTTAAGATTTTGATGTTTTATAATTGGCTGTGGGTTGATCTATGAAGTTTTTAATTTTTGACAAAGTTAGAGGAAACGGAGTATGCTTTCTTGTTATTTTCATTGATGTTGGTTGCTCTGATAAATGTGGTTGGTGTTTGATGACATTATGTTGTGTCTACAGTGCTGGGAGCGTATATGAGTTTTTGCGGCTATTCTTGTTTTTTTCTCTCCACTTTCTGGTTGAAGGATTCATCTTGAACATTGCAATTGCAATATCTCCTTTCATGTGTTACAGGTCCAGGTTGGTGGATCACCAGCTTATAGGATTGACAAAAAGCTTGGTAAAGGAGGATTTGGTCAAGTGTATGTAGGTCGTCGGGTAAATCCATCACATCCACACGAAAGAACTGGTGCAGGAGCTGTAGAGGTAAGCACTACATTCTGCATCTGTGTTTACCTCCGCGCCCCCACCCCCCAAGAAAGTTGAAGATGATTCTCTTTGATATTTTTGTTGATTATATTGACATATTTGGTTCTAGGTTGCTTTGAAATTTGAGCATAGAAGTAGCAAAGGTTGTAACTATGGACCACCTTATGAGTGGCAGGTCTACAAGTAAGTCTTTTTCTTGTATTCGTTCGTAATGTAACTCTTAGTTATTGTCACATATCTGGTAAAAACACTCTCCTATAATTGATAGCTTTTCTTTGTGGCAGTGCCCTCGGTGGTAGTCATGGGGTACCACGTGTCCATTACAAGGGACGACAAGGTGATTACTACATTATGGTATGTGATTTGCTTACTGTAGTATAACTTTATGATAGTCTCTCTTTGGATTTCCGCTTTAATCTCCATGAAATTACAGAATGTTTTGTATGATTGTAGGTTATGGATATGCTTGGTCCTAGTTTGTGGGATGTCTGGAACAATAATTCTCATGCGTAAGCTCCATTCTGTATTTATAATTTTATGAGGAGGTTATTGCTAGTTGCTGGATTCAATGATATTCTGTTTATTTTTACATTGTCCATTTCAGGATGTCTATTGAAATGGTTGCATGCATTGCCATTGAAGCGATATCCATACTTGAGAAGTTGCACTCTAGAGGGTACGTATGGATTTGCGGCTATCATCCCGCTACAGGCTAAAGGCTGTGTTCCATCTTAGGCAGAAATTATGTATTCTGGGTTATGATGATATAGTGTACATATTCATTGTTTTATAACCATGGTGTCCGGGCTAGCTTGTGCGCACCTCGACTAAATCCATGGGATACCTGCTACCTCCCATCAACAACACGTACCAAGTACCAAGTAACTCGCATGGACTGATGGGAAGAACTCACGTAATGTTTTTGTCTTCACTAGGATTTGAAACTGATATATCATACTTCTTAACCCACTTCATTGTCCACTAGGCAACACCGTTGGGTTCCTCATTGTGGGAACATATCCTCAACCACCTATCTATCTTCCAACGAAAGAAATAACACACAACATCTTGCGTCTGTTAGTCTCTGGTTTGTGGACGGAATATGGGGTTTGGCTGTGGAAAAGTGAACTTACTGTTTTGTGGTTGTTCTGAACGAGAATTCCGTTGACAGACCTGAAATAATCTTGTTATACTGGTGCTGTTGTTCTGCAGGTATGTGCATGGAGATGTGAAACCCGAAAACTTTCTTCTTGGGACTCCTGGAACTCCTGACGAGAAAAAACTTTTTCTGGTTGACCTTGGATTAGGTATACATGGAAATATAGCTTTTATCATAAAAGAAAACAAATTCAATAACTATTAGTCATCGTTATATTTTATTTTAGCAATCTTCATGTTCTGTCTTTGGTGCAACATTTTTATGTGTTTACCTGTTTGAGTGTTGCAGCAACAAAGTGGCGTGATACTTCAACTGGTTCTCATGTTGAGTATGACCAAAGGCCTGATGTCTTTAGGTACAGTAGTCATCAATTACTCTCTATGTTGTGTGCCTTGGTTTGCATTTCCAAACTGGATTCACTGACTAGTAAGAAAATCATTGCTCTAGGGGAACTGTAAGGTATGCTAGTGTGCACGCTCACCTCGGAAGAACTGGAAGCCGGAGGGATGACCTAGAATCCCTGGCTTACACTCTCATCTTTCTTCTCCGAGGCCGGCTGCCTTGGCAGGGATATCAGGTAAGCATTTTCTTGATTTAAATTGCAGTATTACTTCTTAACAGATCCCTTTTGTTGACACATGATAGGGATTTTTATAGGGTGAGAATAAAGGTTTCCTTGTCTGTAAGAAAAAGATGGCGACTTCTCCGGATACACTTTGCTGCTTCTGCCCTGCTCCATTTAGGCAGTTTGTGGAATATGTTGTGAACTTGAAGTTTGATGAGGAGCCTAATTATGCAAAATATATCTCTCTGTTTGATGGAATAGTAGGTCCAAATCCAGACATCAGGCCAATCAACACTGATGGTGCACAGAAGGTATAACCTGACATCTTCTTAATTCAGGGCATCCTTGAATTTGAAAATCAGCTACAGGAGAATTTTTTCTAACACATTTTATGTTATTGAAGCTTATATATCAAGTTGGACAAAAGAGAGGAAGACTTACTATGGAAGAAGACGACGATGAACAACCAAAGAAGAAAGTACGAATGGGAATGCCTGCAACGCAATGGATTAGTGTCTACAATGCTCGTCGCCCAATGAAGCAAAGGTGTATATATATACTTGCTCCTGATATCTCTTGGTCTTTAGCTTGTGTAAAAGGAAATGACATAACTGGCATTTGTAGGTATCATTATAACGTTGCTGATACGAGGCTAGCTCAGCACATTGAGAAAGGAAATGAGGATGGACTATTCATTAGCAGTGTGGCATCCTGTTCAAACTTGTGGGCCCTAATTATGGATGCAGGGACTGGGTTCACTGCTCAAGTTTATGAGTTGTCACCTCTTTTTCTTCACAAGGTCTTTTATATTCTGTTGAGTGGTCAATCTTGAAGAGTAGTGAAATTTGTGTTGCATATGCAATTTAATATATTTCTGCTAATGTTGTGGCAGATGGAAATACAATTCATTCTTTCACTTTGGTAGGGCTAATTCCTCGTATTTTATGTTTGAATATAGGAGTGGATCATGGAGCAATGGGAGAAGAATTATTATATTAGTGCGATAGCAGGAGCAAATAATGGGAGCTCTTTAGTAGTTATGTCAAAGGGTCAGTTAAAAATTATACTTGTTATACTTCGTTTGTCACAGTGCATGTGAATTAAACCAGACTGAAGTAGGTTCTGTGGTAAACATCAGGTACTCAGTATCTGCAGCAGTCCTACAAAGTCAGCGAGTCATTTCCTTTCAAGTGGATAAACAAAAAATGGAGAGAGGGGTTCTATGTCACGGCAATGGCAACTGCAGGAAGTAGATGGGCAATTGTTATGTCACGGGGGGCTGGGTTCTCTGATCAGGTTTTTCTTGTGAAATTTTCTTTTAAAAAACTTTTTATTAGTTTATCCTCTTTTTGCACTCTATTTTGGTATCTGGTAATCATTTGTCTTTATTTAATTTACAGGTGGTGGAATTAGATTTTCTCTATCCTAGTGAAGGGGTTCATAGGAGGTGGGATGCTGGTTACCGTATCACGTCCACTGCAGCCACATGGGATCAAACTGCTCTTGTTCTAAGTGTTCCGAGAAGGAAGCCTGCTGATGAAACACAAGAGACACTTCGTACTTCTGCCTTTCCTAGCACTCATGTCAAGGTCATTTATTCCATCTGTCATCGCTTCACTTTTACGGGGGACCATTTCTTTTGCCTTCTGCTTACCTTTTTCTATGGTCCTAGACCTAACTAGTTATGTTACCGTTTTGCAGGAGAAGTGGGCCAAGAACCTTTACATTGCATCAGTTTGTTATGGGCGAACTGTTTCTTGAGGCACTTAAAAATTTGGTTGGGAATTTTCTTGGGTATCATGTGATACTCTGTTGTATGTGCCTTGAAAAAGTGCTTGCTTATTTTTCATCTAAATGGAGAAAAATGGGCAGTCTTTCCTCCTTGGCCAGCTGGCTCTTTTATTATCCTTTGGAGATGACATTCCCTAAATTCCTTGTCATCAGTGTATGTGATAAATTCTAATGTCGAAGATGGTGTCCGTGGCAGTTCATGATCTTATATGGGTTTTATTTACTTACTGGTCAAAGTTTGTATAGTTCGAACAGTAGTTAGTTTTTAGAGGCAAGATAAACATCTACTTTTGTAGTACTATGACCTTGCAATTTAAGAGTACAAAGTAGCTTGGACATTAAAGTTATTTGACCTTATTTCTTAATTTTTTCTGGCAATTTTTCCTGGTTTGAACTTCTGTTCCGGGGATCATGAATTTGAATTAAATCCCTGGTTGTTGGTCTTTCTATTCCTGATGTATTTGGCATTCTGGTCTCCAGACACAGAAAATTCCAGACTGAGTCTTTCTTCCCGCATATGCAACAAATGGTGTTCTGGAGTTTGATGTCTGTCTTGAATATGTTAATTTGTTCATATTTTTCAATTTTCTCAGAATACTTCTATGTTGCAACTATCTGAATGTTAGGTATCTTTTTTTGTTGTAATATTATATATAGGGGGAAGGGGAAATGGGGAGGGGATTACAAGGTGCTCTCACCAGCAAGGTGAAAGTTGAGGTAGCCAACCAACTGTGCTCTTAAGATTCCCCGAACGTTAGGTACCCAAAGCTCTATTAGAAACTATTATCGCAAGGAGGAATTGATTTTCACTTAAGTAAATTTTTGAAACATAAACTATTTTAAAAAATCATGTTCCTCGCTGTATTAGAGTGTAATAGAGTTAGACTGGAATATCGTGGAATGACTATTAAGTGTTCATAGTTGAACCAAATTATTTGTGGTTGGTGTAATAGATTGATGGATTGTTTCCCTGTACTGGGGTTCAAAGTCTGAGTGATCTATTGTGTTAGACTATTAAAAAACTGTGCCAGTCTGTACGATAACCTGCACGAAGTCCCTGATTATGGAAGCTTCTTAGAAGAAATTGATGTATTATCTGCGGTGGTTTTTGCTATAATTTTTTTTTAGAAAAGGTGCATGAAATGTACATTCGTGCCATAAATCACATTGTGAGCTGCAAAGAAGGGGGTAAGCTTAGCCGGCCGAATTTCAGCCAAGATGAAATGTGTAAGTTTTGTTTTCACTGGGATGAGAGTGGCACAAGTTTGGAATGACCTCCTGGCCATGGCTAATCCAGCTTGGCCTTCCCTCTTGTTATTAACACTTTAAAAGTATGTTAGTTGTCCTTACCTGCATATAATGTGTGTGGGGTGTGTGTGTTGTTGGACTGATAAATAGAAGTGTCTGCTGATTATTCTGTTACAAGGTCTTTTACTTATATCTTTCACATTGTTTTCCTCAAGTATGTCATATCCAGATGTCCTTTCAGGGCTAACTGGTGTTGTTAGCTGGCATGCTCAGATTTTCCTCGTGGTTCCTTGGTGGTAAGTTCCAATAGTTTATTTCCTTTTGTAATTTATTGTTTGCCACAATTGTCCACAGGATTTAGATCATAAGTTGGGACCAATGGCCTTAGGCAAGATCGAATTTCCGGGTAACTTTGATCTTATGGTATTCATGGCTTTGTAAATCTTGTTGGTATTATATGGCCAAGATCTATGGAGAAGAAAGATCCGCTAAATTTATGTAGAAATAGCTCAATGGCATTAAGAGGTATATGTTGGACTCCATGGGATGGATCTTTGCAAAAGATCATATGGTGCTAGAAAATGAAGATAACTCCACCTCGTGAAGTATAACTGGGTATTTATTAACTCAAGTTAGTAAATTTTGGAACAGAAAGAAACTGATCCTTTTGTCATCTCTTATTGCAACTGCTCCTTATGGTTCAAAATTATTTCATGTATTATGTGTTTTATATGTATTTTGGAACCTCATGTTGTTTAAAATAAATTACTGGTGATTTCAAGGATGTTGGAATCAAGTGCTTTTGTCAAGACCAACTTCCATCAGGCCTTTTAACTTTTGGCATAAAGTTGGAGCTGAGGTAGGTTTTGGTGTTTGTGTTGGAACGATATCATGAAAAGAATTCAATCAAGCCGGTGAAGCAAGTAAAAATTGTGTTTCCATGAATACAATGACAATTTGTCACATTCTTCCCTAGTCTTCTAGAACTCGGTAGTTAGCTACCATGTAAACTTAGTGCCTTTGGATGTGCTGCTGCTGTCTGCTGAATGTTTTTCCTGCATGTATTTCCGATTGCGACCTTTAAGTTGTTTGATTTGACCTGCCAATTTGAGTTGGTTTACCTGCCTTCACATATTGTACTGGTGAAAACTTCGATTGCCTTCTGGAAATTGTTAGTCGCTTGATATAGGAAGGCAGCAGCCCTCCATGCAGATTGTCTTTTACTTGTCTTGTAGTGTATAGCTTCTCTTTCTTGCATGACCAACCATATCAATGTTCATTTTTTGTGGTTAAGTGCTCATCTTTTACATGTACGGATAGTGGCAAGCTGTTAGCACTGATATGAGAGGGTTGGCTTCGTGCTGTATCAAGCTGATGTGTGATGAGTCACTGGAGTGGACCCGAACTTGATTTCTATTAGCCTTATACTGATATTGTTGCTGTCTTGTGGTTGGAGAACTATGAGATTTAAATTGTGATTTGCAGTTTGCCTGCCACAAAGCTCTACAAGTGTTTGATATATAGCACATTTGCCTGAGTTTTAGCGTTCTGGAATAATTCGAAGTGCAATTTACACCTGATCTATTAACTTCTAAAATGTAGAAAGAAACTTCTAGCAGATCAGGAAATGGACTTCACGGACGATTGCAGAGTGTGTTGAGCAAGTATTTCTGCTAAACTGGCTCCTGCACCACAGGCGTAATAAAGATGGAAAAAGCTTGGGCCTTCATTGATTCTATTTACTTTGATTTCTCATAAGATCCGATAAATTCATGTGCTGTATTAATGTAAGAGTTATAACACTTTTCAGTGTGTGGGAACGCTTCAAGAGATGCTAAATATAAAATGGGTAATAGAGAAGAAGATATGGAGTCGTTATTGTCAAGATTAAAATGAGAGTTTAACCGTCGACTGTCGAGATTAATTAACAGGTAAGGACCATGAAGTCCGGATAACAGATTGGTCCAATTTCAATCTAGTGGATTGTGATCGATGGTGCTTAAAATATTAACGGAATTTTTAACTCTTAGGAATGTTGACACCTTATTTATTTTAAATATGTATTATTTAAAAAATTTATATTCTATAGATACTTTTTATCCCTTTTTCTTTTTTTGTTTCATCTTTCATTCTTCCCTTGCTTTCTTCTTTTTGTTTTTGCCCTTTTTGAGGCGAGGGACTATTGGAAACAGCTTCTTTACTTGCATTAGGTAAGAGTAAGGTTTGAGTATAGATATTTTTTAAGATTTATAGCAAAATATTTAATTTTGGTTACCTTCTAGCCTAAGTCATTAAATATGCTATTTAGTTATATCTCTCTTTTGATAGTTCCCATTCTTTTCTCCCATTCCTTGAAAATACATGTTCAATTTCAAAATTTCTTTTACCCACACTATTTTTCTTTTCTTCTCGGAACCAAACAAAAAATCCGTGCTTCCAGTCGGCAACGCAACAGCTCCTGACGCCGGAGACACATGAATCGGGCCGGAAAGCATTGTTTGTCTTCCATATACCAGTTAGCATTTGTTTATTATCAGCAAGTCAAATCAACATTTTGAATTGAAATATTTGCCATCGTTCCCAGCTTTTGTCTATCTCTGTTGGTCCCTAGCTACTTTTTTTTTTGTTTTTCCTTTTATCTTAATACTAGTAAAGAGAGGACTTGAATCTTAGAATATTATCTCTGTTTTTGAACGGCGGTGGATTCGTCGGAAATTAGGGTTTGTTCTTGAACAAAGACGATGAAGTTTGGGTTGAGCAACTTGAATTTTCTGTTAATATATTTCAATGTATTACGTTGTATTT
>JASVEL010008487.1:0-122087 GCA_032618575.1 Nicotiana noctiflora
TGCTTAATAAAATATGTGTGTTTTAATTATCTCTATGAGTAGCTAAATTACTTATATCTCTTTTTATCTTGTAAATATGACTTAGCTTTAAATTGTATCATGTATTTAGATACTCTATAAATATTTCAAGATACTACCATGTTTTAAATTTTAGTTAATCTAAGAGAAACATGCTGTAATTGGCCGTGATCCTGTTAGCCGTGTGAAGGCGTTGTTAGGAATAGTGCCGAGATTACTGAGTCATGTTGTGAAGATTAAAACTTTTAAATACATGGTTAATATCTTTAAATATATATAGATTTTGTATCTGAATATATGATTGTTTAGAACAAGTCATCCTTATAAGATAAAGAGAGATACTAAATTACTTATATCTCTTTTTATCTTGTAAATATGACTTAGCTTTAAATTGTATCATGTATTTAGATACTCTATAAATATTTCAAGATACTACCATGTTTTAAATTTTAGTTAATCTAAGAGAAACATGCTGTAATTGGCCGTGATCCTGTTAGCCGTGTGAAGGCGTTGTTAGGAATAGTGCCGAGATTACTGAGTCATGTTGTGAAGATTAAAACTTTTAAATACATGGTTAATATCTTTAAATATATATAGATTTTGTATCTGAATATATGATTGTTTAGAACAAGTCATCCTTATAAGATAAAGAGAGATAGTTTTTAAAAATATTGTTTTAAAACTTTAGCTTTAATATTCTGTATTTAAATTCTGTTGTTATTTTATTTCAGTCCTACTATTTATATTCCGCATCTTTTTATTTTTCCGCATTTTCTATTTTCTATATCTCCCCCTCTATTGGTATCAGAGCATAGGTATATAATGACAGATTTTAAAAGACTACACTTAGATGAACAAAGTTATAATATCTCTAAAAATATATTACCATCTTCATCATATATAGACTTAGGTCCGGATTATGCTAGATTCGTACCATATATAGTTGCAGGTGAAGGAGGTTTTGGAGAACACAAACAGATAAATTGGACAAATAAACAAATCATGGATCATTTAGTAAACTTACCTACCGGTACTCGAAATATATTACAAAAAGAGAAAATATCTGAAGAAGAAAAAGAAAAATTATCTGATAAAGAAAAATATATAGCAGAAATGGATTTCGAATATAGAATAAATCTATTGGCAGATATGAAAAAGACAATAGATGTCAAGTTATTTGAACAAAAAATAGACATACAAAAGCTCAAACAGATGATGTCAGAACAAGATCAAAAATTAGAAAAAATAACACAAGAAATATCAAGATTAAGAAAAAGAGCAGAAAAAGAAATAGAAAAAGAAGAAACATCAGAAAGACCAAAGTATCCAGGAATTGTTACTATTTCAAGAGTTTTACATAAAGAAACAAAAAAGAAAGAACAAATATTCATGTTCAAAACATACGAGTCATCAAGCTCGGATGAAGAAGATATAAACAAAAAAATCTATAGACAAACTTCAAAAATGTCTATACAATTAGACAATATAGAAAACAAAATTATTCCAAAAGAATATATGGATATCACAGATCACCCAGATTTTCCCTTATTAGCAAAAGCCAGAACGGCACAAGAAAGAAAAAAGATATTACTCAAAAGACAAGAGATTGAAAGAAAACAAAAAGAAATTATAACACCAAACATACCCGCAATACCTACCATAACAAATATCATAGAAGAACCAGAAACTTCAGTTGCTAAAGAAGATACTCTAGCAATTATACTCAGAGAAATAAGAGAAACAAAGGAGAAAATGACAGATATGCAAGAAGAAATAAACAAAATAAAAGAAAAACAAAAGAAAGAAACAGAACAAGGAGCTTTGATTTTAAAAGACACTTATAATGAAGAAGATGAACTAGACCCAGATGATTTAGATCCTATAGATCCCACAAAAGAAGCAAAGGTAAATATGATGGAAAAAGAACAATCAGAACAATCTGAAGAAGAAAATTCTGAAGAAGAATCTAATCAATCACAAGAATCAGAAACAGAACAAGTGAATATGAAAATAGAAGAAGAAGATCTACCAGAACCAACAAGGTTCAGATTCAAAGAAAGAAGAAGTGAATATGATAACAGTAAAGAAAATCCAGGAAAAGAAAAACGAAGATACAGATATCCAAACACAAGGATAAATAAAGATAGAGAAAAAATACTATGGAAATTTAGAAGTCCGCACCAAATACATTTAGATGAAATATCATCTAAAGGAGTTATACTAAACTTAGATTGTACATATAATAATGATACAAAAAGAATTATAGAAGAATGGGCAATACAAATGAGTTTTGCAATAAGAAATAATAACATAAAAAAGGATGAAGCAGCAAGATATATTATGCAGAGTTGTATAGGAACTGTACAAGATTATTTCGAAAATATGGAACCAGAAGCAAAATTAAAATTAGAAATAGGAAATAGTGCAACAGATATACTCCAAAATATAGAATATTCTATACTAACAGAGTTCGGTCCAGCAGGATTAGGAAAAGATATAGATGACACAGAAACAAATAGAAAAAAGGCCAAGTATCAGTTAGATCAACTACTGATATGCGATCTAAGATATTTGGAAGAATATACATGTGAATTTAAAAAATACTACAGCAAATTAGCAAAAGAGGAAAAAGAAGAATATATCAAAAGATATTATGCAAAAATACCTGTTATTGGTAACAGTCTAGAAGAAAATTATCAAAAACTAAAAGACAAAGGAGAAAGATTTATAGATAGCATTGGAGCAAGATATTATGCAATGAAAGAATATTTACAGAAACAATGTAATGATAAAAGACAACAAAGCATAGCAAATTTAATGAGAAAAACAGGAATAATAGAATGTGACAAATATGCAACAGGAGCATATGGATGTCTAAAGAATTATAAAAAGTATAAAAGATATCCGAAAAAACAAAAAACATATAGAAAAATAAAAAGGAAAAGATTACCAAGAGGTGTAAAAACTTATTGGAAACCTAAACAATTTACTAAAAGAAAAAAGCCAGGAAGGAAAAGTCAATGTAAATGCTACAATTGTGGAGAATATGGACATATATCTCCAAATTGTAAAAAACCAAAACAGAAAGAAAAAATAAAATATATCCAGGATATGGAATGTTATAGAATAGAAGTAAAAGAAGAAAGAGAAATAGAATTTGAAATCAATCCAGAAGAAGAAATATATATAGAAGAATTATTAGAGGAATACTTAAATGAAGATGAAGAAGAAGAACAATGGACATATTCAGATGAAGAAGCATTAAGAGATGAAGACCCATATATATTTGATAATGATTGGGCAGAATCATGTTATATGTTCAAAACTAATGAAAATGAAAACATAGAATTAATATCTATGGAAGAAACAGAAAACAAAGATACAAAACAATTAGTATTTAAAAGAGAAAAATATAACAAAGTAAAGAAAGAAGAAAATCTAACTATGAAAGAAGGAGATTTGATACAGAAGAATATTAAGAAAATGTTCAAAAGAGAAAAACTACAATATATGTTTTTACTAGATATAGAAAAACCAATAGACATCAGATACTGTACAAACAAAAGAAATTCAATTAAATTACCATTATATAACCAAAGTTTTTTCGAAAGAGACTTATCGAAAATACCAGAAAAAGATAGAAAAAATATAAGAAACATACATTTTATTGGTATAGAAATCATAATCAAGGCATACTTTAGAGAAGGAATAGATACACCAATTGAAATTACCCTACTGGATGAAAGAATAAAGAGTCCAGCAGAAGGAGCTATAATAGCAAAATTACAAGGAAATCTAATGTACCAAGTAGTAAAATTTAGAACATTATTAAATTACAGCATCAGTGAAGAAGATAGAAATAAAGAAAAAGCAATTGGAATGACATGGAATTTAAGAAATATAGAGATGGTAGAAAATTCAAAAATATTTTCTATCAGAATGAGAAAAGCATATATACTAAGCAATAAGCATGAAGTAAAAAATCTCAAAAGCTTTAATGACAATCTAATAGTAGACCCACTATTCCAAGAACTAATACAGAAAGATGAAAGATCTACATCAAGTACAATACAGATTGAAGAAATAAAAGACATATTATGTCAAAAAGATATAGCAAGTACAAGTAGCCAGCTGATAACAAAAGTCAAATTAGAAGATACATATGAACAATATCATATAATAGGAAGAATTGGAGAGAAAAAAGATAAACAATTTCATCCAATACTAATAGATACTGGAGCAGCCAGATCATACATCCCAGAAGAATTAGTACAAAAATATAATCTACCAACTACAAATATTACAGAACAAATATATAGAGATTGTAATAACAAAAAAATCAAAATAAACAAAATAGCAAAAACGACAATATATTTTGAAGGAAAAGATTGGCTAACATTTTCTGTGGAAATTACAGCCTCAGTAGAGCCAATGGAACTACTAGAAAAACATAAACAAATATTACTTGGAATAAATTTTTTAGATCAAGTAGCCCCATATAATATAGATAACAAATATTTGGGAATAACAATAGGAGACTACATAAGAAAAGAAATTCCAAGAGTCAAACTACATATAGAAGATATAACCAAAAATATACATAAAGGATTTTTACTAAATTCTACAGAAACACAAAAGAAAATTTCAAACGGAGAAGATTATCCAGCAACAAATGATGAATAGAACAAAACTACCCTATATGATAATCAAAATAGAGATACCTAATTATAATTCAAGAATATATCATGGATTATTAGATACAGGAGCAACAAGCATGCTTATGTAAAAAAGAAACATTACCAGACCATAAATGGAAAGATACAGATGTCATAATTACAGGAATTGGAGGAGAAAAATCTAAAGCAGATGGAATAGCAGAAAACATAGTTATGAAAATAGCAAAAGAAGAATTTAAAATACCAAGAATATACGCATATAAATTAGAAGGAATTGATTTCCTAATAGGAGCATCCTTCTATGACACATATCTACCCATAGAAATAGACAAAGATAGAATATTATTTACAAAAAACGGAATAAAATATCCAAATTATAGAGTATATTATCCAAAAGAAAGAATATGTGAACCATGGGAAAAAGGAACTCCCAAAGTAACACAGATGTTAAAAAACAAAGGTGATGGAAGAATATATTTAACAAGTATATGTTATAAAATACAGACAAGAGAAGAATACGAAAAAGAAAATACAAAGCAAGCTATGGAAGATTTACTTGAAGAAATATATACAGAAGACCCCTTAAAATATTGGGAAAAAAGAAAACCAGTAGCAAAGATAGAATTGATAAAACCAGATTTAAGAGTATATAAAAAACCTATGAAATATCAACCAGGAGATGAAAAAGAATTTGATATACATATAACAGAAATGACAAAAAATGGATTTATAAGAGAAATAGATCCAAACCAAGAAAGAAACCATAATAGTCCAGCCTTTATTGTATGCAAACATAGTGAAATAAAAAGAGGAAAAACCAGAATGGTTGTAGATTATACAGATCTAAACAAGAAAACTACTACTACAAAATATCCTATACCAAATAAAGACATATTAATACAAAGAGCCATACAAGCAAAATACTTTAGCAAATTTGATTGTAAATCAGGGTTTTACCATATAAAACTAGAAGAAGAAAGCAAAAAATATACAGCATTTAGTACTACAAATGGATATTATGAATGGAACGTACTGCCATTTGGATACAAAAATAGCCCAAGTATTTACCAACAATATATGGATTCGATATTTAGAAAATACTACGAATTCATAGTAGTATACATAGATGATATATTAATTTTCTCAAAAAATATAGAAGATCATATTAAACATATAAAAATATTTAAAGAAATAGTAATAGAAGCAGGATTAGCTATCAGCAAAAAGAAAACAGAATTACTAAAAGAAAGAATAGAATTTTTAGGAACAAAAATAGATATGCATGGAGTAGAAATACAAGAACATATAGTAAAGAAAATGATAGAACAAAAATCTAATTGTAATAACAAAAGAGACCTACAAGCCTTATTAGGACTACTAAATCAAATCAGAAGTTTCGTACCAAATTTAGCCACAAAGATAAGAAGAATACAAAATAAGCTAAGAACCAAAGATGAACAGATATGGCAATGGTCAGAAAAAGATACAAAAGAAGTAAAAGAAATAATAGACTATTGCATAAAAAATATAAAACCACAAAAGTACCCAAACAAAGCAATCAGATACATATGGATTATAGAATCAGACGCAAGTAAAGAGGCATATGCAAGCATACTAAAATTTAAATGTCAAAAAACAAAAGAAGAAACTATATGTAGATATCATTCAGGAACATGGAAAGAACAACATGAAAAATGGGAAATAAATAGAAAAGAATTATTAGCAATATATTATGCATTAAAAGCATACGAATTATATATTTCTGAAGGAGAAATAATTATTAGAACAGATAATTTAGTATCCTACCAATGGATAAAAAATAGAAATATAAAAGATAAAATACAAACGAGAAACATACTAAGTATATTATCTGAAATAGCAAAATTTGAATTCAAGATTGAATATATAGAAACTAAAAAGAATTTTCTTGCAGATTATTTAACAAGAGATGGAAGAAATCTTGGCGGCAATCAACAAATTAGCACTGACAATGGAAGAAATCAAAATGGAAAATAAACAGATGAAAGAAGAGTTACAGCAAGTAAAAGAAAAGCAGATAAAGCAAGAGAAAGATACAGAGCAAGAACAGGAGTCATCAAGAAAAAACTCAAAAGGAAAAGAAAAGGTTATTGAAGCAAAAATAGAAAAAACAAAATATAAAGATATACTAGCTCAACAAGCTCAGCAAAGCCAACAAGGAGAAATAAAAGGAAAATGGACTAAAGTAGAAAAGCAGAAGTTTGAAAGAATGGAGATAGCAGACAAATATTTACAAAATGCAACAGCTATGATTAACTATTTAAATCAAAGTACAGATAACGAAGACTTCAGAATAAATTCAGCAGAAAAGATAAACAAATTAGTGGCATTGCCAAACACAGAGAAAAGATTAGTAACAGAGGCATTCAAATATGGACTACTACATTCAATATACATTACTTCTCCAGCAGAAATAGAATGTTTGGGAACAGAGATAATGGAAGCAGTTAATAAATTCCAGATAGCCACAAAAACAAGATTTATGTATGTAAGATTTTACACAGCAATGGCAGAAGTAACACAACAACAAAGAAATATATTGCCAAAGATACAACTAATCAAAATAGGATTAACATCAAAAATATTGGAATATGAAAACAGAGTACAAGACTTATGTACTATTCAAGAAGTGAACTATATAGTTAAGGAAAAAAGAGCTTATGGATTAAAAGTTATATTCGAGGAACTACAGACTTACAACAGAGATAAGTGGATTTACCTCAACAGAAAAAATACAATGATATATTCATCCACCAAAAACACTAGACAACAAGACAGAATAGAAGAACAGATAGAAGACTGGATGTGTGATATACTGAATCCAGTATACAAGGATAAAAATTCAACTGCAGATCTAACATATCCGTTGATATCAAAAGAAACAGGAATGATACTATGTGATTTAATGAACAGATATAAAATTACAAAGAAAAATATCAAACATATATGTCCACATTGTGAGATACAAGATATACCAAAATGTGATGTTAATCTAGAGAATGATGAAGAAATGGAAAACATATTTTTCAAACAAAGAAAAAGAAGAGTTGAAGAAGCAGAAGAGATAAACGAAGAAGAAGATGAATAGCACAGAAAAGAGTTGGTAGCAAAAAGACAAGAAACAAAAGAAGATTCCCCGACAACGAGATAAAAAGAAAAGGAGATAAAGTCAAAAGTAAAAGGAGTGACAGCAATAATAGAGAAGATAAGAACGGAAGAAAAAGAAGAAAAAGGAGGCAACAATAATAGAGATAGAGGCCCCTACAACAATAATAGAGGCCCCTAGGATGTAAATAAAGTTTTTTATTTTGCAACTTAGTCCTGAGAACTCCATTATATAAGGAGTCTTAGTAGTTTAGTTTTAGGCATCGAATTCTCTACTCCTCTCTCTAAAATCTCTCTAGTTTTCTATAAGTTACTAAGTGTGTAAGCAGTTGGGCATCAGCCTCACCTTGTAATCTAGTAAGTTTTTATGCTTAATAAAATATGTGTGTTTTAATTATCTCTATGAGTAGCTAAATTACTTATATCTCTTTTTATCTTGTAAATATGACTTAGCTTTAAATTGTATCATGTATTTAGATACTCTATAAATATTTCAAGATACTACCATGTTTTAAATTTTAGTTAATCTAAGAGAAACATGCTGTAATTGGCCGTGATCCTGTTAGCCGTGTGAAGGCGTTGTTAGGAATAGTGCCGAGATTACTGAGTCATGTTGTGAAGATTAAAACTTTTAAATACATGGTTAATATCTTTAAATATATATAGATTTTGTATCTGAATATATGATTGTTTAGAACAAGTCATCCTTATAAGATAAAGAGAGATAGTTTTTAAAAAATATTGTTTTAAAATTTTAGCTTTAATATTCTGTATTTAAATTCTGTTGTTATTTTATTTCAGTCCTACTATTTATATTCCGCATCTTTTTATTTTTCCGCATTTTCTATTTTCTATATCTCCCCCTCTATTGGTATCAGAGCATAGGTATATAATGACAGATTTTAAAAGACTACACTTAGATGAACAAAGTTATAATATCTCTAAAAATATATTACCATCTTCATCATATATAGACTTAGGTCCGGATTATGCTAGATTCGTACCATATATAGTTGCAGGTGAAGGAGGTTTTGGAGAACACAAACAGATAAATTGGACAAATAAACAAATCATGGATCATTTAGTAAACTTACCTACCGGTACTCGAAATATATTACAAAAAGAGAAAATATCTGAAGAAGAAAAAGAAAAATTATCTGATAAAGAAAAATATATAGCAGAAATGGATTTCGAATATAGAATAAATCTATTGGCACATCCTTATAAGATAAAGAGAGATAGTTTTTAAAAATATTGTTTTAAAACTTTAGCTTTAATATTCTGTATTTAAATTCTGTTGTTATTTTATTTCAGTCCTACTATTTATATTCCGCATCTTTTTATTTTTCCGCATTTTCTATTTTCTATATCTCCTTCCCATATTGGTATCAAAGCATAGGTATATAATGACAGATTTTAAAAGACTACACTTAGATGAACAAAGTTATAATATCTCTAAAAATATATTACCATCTTCATCATATATAGACTTAGGTCCGGATTATGCTAGATTCGTACCATATATAGTTGCAGGTGAAGGAGGTTTTGGAGAACACAAACAGATAAATTGGACAAATAAACAAATCATGGATCATTTAGTAAACTTACCTACCACTACCCGAAACATATTACAAAAAGAAAAAATATCCGAAGAAGAAAAAGAAAAATTATCTGATAAAGAAAAATATATAGCAGAAATGGATTTCGAATATAGAATAAATCTATTGGCAGATATGAAAAAGACAATAGATGTCAAGTTATTTGAACAAAAAATAGACATACAAAAGCTCAAACAGATGATGTCAGAACAAGATCAAAAATTAGAAAAAATAACACAAGAAATATCAAGATTAAGAAAAAGAGCAGAAAAAGAAATAGAAAAAGAAGAAACATCAGAAAGACCAAAGTATCCAGGAATTGTTACTATTTCAAGAGTTTTACATAAAGAAACAAAAAAGAAAGAACAAATATTCATGTTCAAAACATACGAGTCATCAAGCTCGGATGAAGAAGATATAAACAAAAAAATCTATAGACAAACTTCAAAAATGTCTATACAATTAGACAATATAGAAAACAAAATTATTCCAAAAGAATATATGGATATCACAGATCACCCAGATTTTCCCTTATTAGCAAAAGCCAGAACGGCACAAGAAAGAAAAAAGATATTACTCAAAAGACAAGAGATTGAAAGAAAACAAAAAGAAATTATAACACCAAACATACCCGCAATACCTACCATAACAAATATCATAGAAGAACCAGAAACTTCAGTTGCTAAAGAAGATACTCTAGCAATTATACTCAGAGAAATAAGAGAAACAAAGGAGAAAATGACGGATATGCAAGAAGAAATAAACAAAATAAAAGAAAAACAAAAGAAAGAAACAGAACAAGGAGCTTTGATTTTAAAAGACACTTATAACGAAGAAGATGAAACTAGACCCAGATGATTTAGATCCTATAGATCCCACAAAAGAAGCAAAGGTAAATATGATGGAAAAAGAACAATCAGAACAATCTGAAGAAGAAAATTCTGAAGAAGAATCTAATCAATCACAAGAATCAGAAACAGAACAAGTGAATATGAAAATAGAAGAAGAAGATCTACCAGAACCAACAAGGTTCAGATTCAAAGAAAGAAGAAGTGAATATGATAACAGTAAAGAAAATCCAGGAAAAGAAAAACGAAGATACAGATATCCAAACACAAGGATAAATAAAGATAGAGAAAAAATACTATGGAAATTTAGAAGTCCGCACCAAATACATTTAGATGAAATATCATCTAAAGGAGTTATACTAAACTTAGATTGTACATATAATAATGATACAAAAAGAATTATAGAAGAATGGGCAATACAAATGAGTTTTGCAATAAGAAATAATAACATAAAAAAGGATGAAGCAGCAAGATATATTATGCAGAGTTGTATAGGAACTGTACAAGATTATTTCGAAAATATGGAACCAGAAGCAAAATTAAAATTAGAAATAGGAAATAGTGCAACAGATATACTCCAAAATATAGAATATTCTATACTAACAGAGTTCGGTCCAGCAGGATTAGGAAAAGATATAGATGACACAGAAACAAATAGAAAAAAGGCCAAGTATCAGTTAGATCAACTACTGATATGCGATCTAAGATATTTGGAAGAATATACATGTGAATTTAAAAAATACTACAGCAAATTAGCAAAAGAGGAAAAAGAAGAATATATCAAAAGATATTATGCAAAAATACCTGTTATTGGTAACAGTCTAGAAGAAAATTATCAAAAACTAAAAGACAAAGGAGAAAGATTTATAGATAGCATTGGAGCAAGATATTATGCAATGAAAGAATATTTACAGAAACAATGTAATGATAAAAGACAACAAAGCATAGCAAATTTAATGAGAAAAACAGGAATAATAGAATGTGACAAATATGCAACAGGAGCATATGGATGTCTAAAGAATTATAAAAAGTATAAAAGATATCCGAAAAAACAAAAAACATATAGAAAAATAAAAAGGAAAAGATTACCAAGAGGTGTAAAAACTTATTGGAAACCTAAACAATTTACTAAAAGAAAAAAGCCAGGAAGGAAAAGTCAATGTAAATGCTACAATTGTGGAGAATATGGACATATATCTCCAAATTGTAAAAAACCAAAACAGAAAGAAAAAATAAAATATATCCAGGATATGGAATGTTATAGAATAGAAGTAAAAGAAGAAAGAGAAATAGAATTTGAAATCAATCCAGAAGAAGAAATATATATAGAAGAATTATTAGAGGAATACTTAAATGAAGATGAAGAAGAAGAACAATGGACATATTCAGATGAAGAAGCATTAAGAGATGAAGACCCATATATATTTGATAATGATTGGGCAGAATCATGTTATATGTTCAAAACTAATGAAAATGAAAACATAGAATTAATATCTATGGAAGAAACAGAAAACAAAGATACAAAACAATTAGTATTTAAAAGAGAAAAATATAACAAAGTAAAGAAAGAAGAAAATCTAACTATGAAAGAAGGAGATTTGATACAGAAGAATATTAAGAAAATGTTCAAAAGAGAAAAACTACAATATATGTTTTTACTAGATATAGAAAAACCAATAGACATCAGATACTGTACAAACAAAAGAAATTCAATTAAATTACCATTATATAACCAAAGTTTTTTCGAAAGAGACTTATCGAAAATACCAGAAAAAGATAGAAAAAATATAAGAAACATACATTTTATTGGTATAGAAATCATAATCAAGGCATACTTTAGAGAAGGAATAGATACACCAATTGAAATTACCCTACTGGATGAAAGAATAAAGAGTCCAGCAGAAGGAGCTATAATAGCAAAATTACAAGGAAATCTAATGTACCAAGTAGTAAAATTTAGAACATTATTAAATTACAGCATCAGTGAAGAAGATAGAAATAAAGAAAAAGCAATTGGAATGACATGGAATTTAAGAAATATAGAGATGGTAGAAAATTCAAAAATATTTTCTATCAGAATGAGAAAAGCATATATACTAAGCAATAAGCATGAAGTAAAAAATCTCAAAAGCTTTAATGACAATCTAATAGTAGACCCACTATTCCAAGAACTAATACAGAAAGATGAAAGATCTACATCAAGTACAATACAGATTGAAGAAATAAAAGACATATTATGTCAAAAAGATATAGCAAGTACAAGTAGCCAGCTGATAACAAAAGTCAAATTAGAAGATACATATGAACAATATCATATAATAGGAAGAATTGGAGAGAAAAAAGATAAACAATTTCATCCAATACTAATAGATACTGGAGCAGCCAGATCATACATCCCAGAAGAATTAGTACAAAAATATAATCTACCAACTACAAATATTACAGAACAAATATATAGAGATTGTAATAACAAAAAAATCAAAATAAACAAAATAGCAAAAACGACAATATATTTTGAAGGAAAAGATTGGCTAACATTTTCTGTGGAAATTACAGCCTCAGTAGAGCCAATGGAACTACTAGAAAAACATAAACAAATATTACTTGGAATAAATTTTTTAGATCAAGTAGCCCCATATAATATAGATAACAAATATTTGGGAATAACAATAGGAGACTACATAAGAAAAGAAATTCCAAGAGTCAAACTACATATAGAAGATATAACCAAAAATATACATAAAGGATTTTTACTAAATTCTACAGAAACACAAAAGAAAATTTCAAACGGAGAAGATTATCCAGCAACAAATGATGAATAGAACAAAACTACCCTATATGATAATCAAAATAGAGATACCTAATTATAATTCAAGAATATATCATGGATTATTAGATACAGGAGCAACAGCATGCTTATGTAAAAAAGAAACATTACCAGACCATAAATGGAAAGATACAGATGTCATAATTACAGGAATTGGAGGAGAAAAATCTAAAGCAGATGGAATAGCAGAAAACATAGTTATGAAAATAGCAAAAGAAGAATTTAAAATACCAAGAATATACGCATATAAATTAGAAGGAATTGATTTCCTAATAGGAGCATCCTTCTATGACACATATCTACCCATAGAAATAGACAAAGATAGAATATTATTTACAAAAAACGGAATAAAATATCCAAATTATAGAGTATATTATCCAAAAGAAAGAATATGTGAACCATGGGAAAAAGGAACTCCCAAAGTAACACAGATGTTAAAAAACAAAGGTGATGGAAGAATATATTTAACAAGTATATGTTATAAAATACAGACAAGAGAAGAATACGAAAAAGAAAATACAAAGCAAGCTATGGAAGATTTACTTGAAGAAATATATACAGAAGACCCCTTAAAATATTGGGAAAAAAGAAAACCAGTAGCAAAGATAGAATTGATAAAACCAGATTTAAGAGTATATAAAAAACCTATGAAATATCAACCAGGAGATGAAAAAGAATTTGATATACATATAACAGAAATGACAAAAAATGGATTTATAAGAGAAATAGATCCAAACCAAGAAAGAAACCATAATAGTCCAGCCTTTATTGTATGCAAACATAGTGAAATAAAAAGAGGAAAAACCAGAATGGTTGTAGATTATACAGATCTAAACAAGAAAACTACTACTACAAAATATCCTATACCAAATAAAGACATATTAATACAAAGAGCCATACAAGCAAAATACTTTAGCAAATTTGATTGTAAATCAGGGTTTTACCATATAAAACTAGAAGAAGAAAGCAAAAAATATACAGCATTTAGTACTACAAATGGATATTATGAATGGAACGTACTGCCATTTGGATACAAAAATAGTCCAAGTATTTACCAACAATATATGGATTCGATATTTAGAAAATACTACGAATTCATAGTAGTATACATAGATGATATATTAATTTTCTCAAAAAATATAGAAGATCATATTAAACATATAAAAATATTTAAAGAAATAGTAATAGAAGCAGGATTAGCTATCAGCAAAAAGAAAACAGAATTACTAAAAGAAAGAATAGAATTTTTAGGAACAAAAATAGATATGCATGGAGTAGAAATACAAGAACATATAGTAAAGAAAATGATAGAACAAAAATCTAATTGTAATAACAAAAGAGACCTACAAGCCTTATTAGGACTACTAAATCAAATCAGAAGTTTCGTACCAAATTTAGCCACAAAGATAAGAAGAATACAAAATAAGCTAAGAACCAAAGATGAACAGATATGGCAATGGTCAGAAAAAGATACAAAAGAAGTAAAAGAAATAATAGACTATTGCATAAAAAATATAAAACCACAAAAGTACCCAAACAAAGCAATCAGATACATATGGATTATAGAATCAGACGCAAGTAAAGAGGCATATGCAAGCATACTAAAATTTAAATGTCAAAAAACAAAAGAAGAAACTATATGTAGATATCATTCAGGAACATGGAAAGAACAACATGAAAAATGGGAAATAAATAGAAAAGAATTATTAGCAATATATTATGCATTAAAAGCATACGAATTATATATTTCGGAAGGAGAAATAATTATTAGAACAGATAATTTAGTATCCTACCAATGGATAAAAAATAGAAATATAAAAGATAAAATACAAACGAGAAACATACTAAGTATATTATCTGAAATAGCAAAATTTGAATTCAAGATTGAATATATAGAAACTAAAAAGAATTTTCTTGCAGATTATTTAACAAGAGATGGAAGAAATCTTGGCGGCAATCAACAAATTAGCACTGACAATGGAAGAAATCAAAATGGAAAATAAACAGATGAAAGAAGAGTTACAGCAAGTAAAAGAAAAGCAGATAAAGCAAGAGAAAGATACAGAGCAAGAACAGGAGTCATCAAGAAAAAACTCAAAAGGAAAAGAAAAGGTTATTGAAGCAAAAATAGAAAAAACAAAATATAAAGATATACTAGCTCAACAAGCTCAGCAAAGCCAACAAGGAGAAATAAAAGGAAAATGGACTAAAGTAGAAAAGCAGAAGTTTGAAAGAATGGAGATAGCAGACAAATATTTACAAAATGCAACAGCTATGATTAACTATTTAAATCAAAGTACAGATAACGAAGACTTCAGAATAAATTCAGCAGAAAAGATAAACAAATTAGTGGCATTGCCAAACACAGAGAAAAGATTAGTAACAGAGGCATTCAAATATGGACTACTACATTCAATATACATTACTTCTCCAGCAGAAATAGAATGTTTGGGAACAGAGATAATGGAAGCAGTTAATAAATTCCAGATAGCCACAAAAACAAGATTTATGTATGTAAGATTTTACACAGCAATGGCAGAAGTAACACAACAACAAAGAAATATATTGCCAAAGATACAACTAATCAAAATAGGATTAACATCAAAAATATTGGAATATGAAAACAGAGTACAAGACTTATGTACTATTCAAGAAGTGAACTATATAGTTAAGGAAAAAAGAGCTTATGGATTAAAAGTTATATTCGAGGAACTACAGACTTACAACAGAGATAAGTGGATTTACCTCAACAGAAAAAATACAATGATATATTCATCCACCAAAAACACTAGACAACAAGACAGAATAGAAGAACAGATAGAAGACTGGATGTGTGATATACTGAATCCAGTATACAAGGATAAAAATTCAACTGCAGATCTAACATATCCGTTGATATCAAAAGAAACAGGAATGATACTATGTGATTTAATGAACAGATATAAAATTACAAAGAAAAATATCAAACATATATGTCCACATTGTGAGATACAAGATATACCAAAATGTGATGTTAATCTAGAGAATGATGAAGAAATGGAAAACATATTTTTCAAACAAAGAAAAAGAAGAGTTGAAGAAGCAGAAGAGATAAACGAAGAAGAAGATGAATAGCACAGAAAAGAGTTGGTAGCAAAAAGACAAGAAACAAAAGAAGATTCCCCGACAACGAGATAAAAAGAAAAGGAGATAAAGTCAAAAGTAAAAGGAGTGACAGCAATAATAGAGAAGATAAGAACGGAAGAAAAAGAAGAAAAAGGAGGCAACAATAATAGAGATAGAGGCCCCTACAACAATAATAGAGGCCCCTAGGATGTAAATAAAGTTTTTTATTTTGCAACTTAGTCCTGAGAACTCCATTATATAAGGAGTCTTAGTAGTTTAGTTTTAGGCATCGAATTCTCTACTCCTCTCTCTAAAATCTCTCTAGTTTTCTATAAGTTACTAAGTGTGTAAGCAGTTGGGCATCAGCCTCACCTTGTAATCTAGTAAGTTTTTATGCTTAATAAAATATGTGTGTTTTAATTATCTCTATGAGTAGCTAAATTACTTATATCTCTTTTTATCTTGTAAATATGACTTAGCTTTAAATTGTATCATGTATTTAGATACTCTATAAATATTTCAAGATACTACCATGTTTTAAATTTTAGTTAATCTAAGAGAAACATGCTGTAATTGGCCGTGATCCTGTTAGCCGTGTGAAGGCGTTGTTAGGAATAGTGCCGAGATTACTGAGTCATGTTGTGAAGATTAAAACTTTTAAATACATGGTTAATATCTTTAATTAGATGAACAAAGTTATAATATCTCTAAAAATATATTACCATCTTCATCATATATAGACTTAGGTCCGGATTATGCTAGATTCGTACCATATATAGTTGCAGGTGAAGGAGGTTTTGGAGAACACAAACAGATAAATTGGACAAATAAACAAATCATGGATCATTTAGTAAACTTACCTACCAGTACTCGAAACATATTACAAAAAGAGAAAATATCTGAAGAAGAAAAAGAAAAATTATCTGATAAAGAAAAATATATAGCAGAAATGGATTTCGAATATAGAATAAATCTATTGGCAGATATGAAAAAGACAATAGATGTCAAGTTATTTGAACAAAAAATAGACATACAAAAGCTCAAACAGATGATGTCAGAACAAGATCAAAAATTAGAAAAAATAACACAAGAAATATCAAGATTAAGAAAAAGAGCAGAAAAAGAAATAGAAAAAGAAGAAACATCAGAAAGACCAAAGTATCCAGGAATTGTTACTATTTCAAGAGTTTTACATAAAGAAACAAAAAAGAAAGAACAAATATTCATGTTCAAAACATACGAGTCATCAAGCTCGGATGAAGAAGATATAAACAAAAAAATCTATAGACAAACTTCAAAAATGTCTATACAATTAGACAATATAGAAAACAAAATTATTCCAAAAGAATATATGGATATCACAGATCACCCAGATTTTCCCTTATTAGCAAAAGCCAGAACGGCACAAGAAAGAAAAAAGATATTACTCAAAAGACAAGAGATTGAAAGAAAACAAAAAGAAATTATAACACCAAACATACCCGCAATACCTACCATAACAAATATCATAGAAGAACCAGAAACTTCAGTTGCTAAAGAAGATACTCTAGCAATTATACTCAGAGAAATAAGAGAAACAAAGGAGAAAATGACAGATATGCAAGAAGAAATAAACAAAATAAAAGAAAAACAAAAGAAAGAAACAGAACAAGGAGCTTTGATTTTAAAAGACACTTATAATGAAGAAGATGAACTAGACCCAGATGATTTAGATCCTATAGATCCCACAAAAGAAGCAAAGGTAAATATGATGGAAAAAGAACAATCAGAACAATCTGAAGAAGAAAATTCTGAAGAAGAATCTAATCAATCACAAGAATCAGAAACAGAACAAGTGAATATGAAAATAGAAGAAGAAGATCTACCAGAACCAACAAGGTTCAGATTCAAAGAAAGAAGAAGTGAATATGATAACAGTAAAGAAAATCCAGGAAAAGAAAAACGAAGATACAGATATCCAAACACAAGGATAAATAAAGATAGAGAAAAAATACTATGGAAATTTAGAAGTCCGCACCAAATACATTTAGATGAAATATCATCTAAAGGAGTTATACTAAACTTAGATTGTACATATAATAATGATACAAAAAGAATTATAGAAGAATGGGCAATACAAATGAGTTTTGCAATAAGAAATAATAACATAAAAAAGGATGAAGCAGCAAGATATATTATGCAGAGTTGTATAGGAACTGTACAAGATTATTTCGAAAATATGGAACCAGAAGCAAAATTAAAATTAGAAATAGGAAATAGTGCAACAGATATACTCCAAAATATAGAATATTCTATACTAACAGAGTTCGGTCCAGCAGGATTAGGAAAAGATATAGATGACACAGAAACAAATAGAAAAAAGGCCAAGTATCAGTTAGATCAACTACTGATATGCGATCTAAGATATTTGGAAGAATATACATGTGAATTTAAAAAATACTACAGCAAATTAGCAAAAGAGGAAAAAGAAGAATATATCAAAAGATATTATGCAAAAATACCTGTTATTGGTAACAGTCTAGAAGAAAATTATCAAAAACTAAAAGACAAAGGAGAAAGATTTATAGATAGCATTGGAGCAAGATATTATGCAATGAAAGAATATTTACAGAAACAATGTAATGATAAAAGACAACAAAGCATAGCAAATTTAATGAGAAAAACAAGAATAATAGAATGTGACAAATATGCAACAGGAGCATATGGATGTCTAAAGAATTATAAAAAGTATAAAAGATATCCGAAAAAACAAAAAACATATAGAAAAATAAAAAGGAAAAGATTACCAAGAGGTGTAAAAACTTATTGGAAACCTAAACAATTTACTAAAAGAAAAAAGCCAGGAAGGAAAAGTCAATGTAAATGCTACAATTGTGGAGAATATGGACATATATCTCCAAATTGTAAAAAACCAAAACAGAAAGAAAAAATAAAATATATCCAGGATATGGAATGTTATAGAATAGAAGTAAAAGAAGAAAGAGAAATAGAATTTGAAATCAATCCAGAAGAAGAAATATATATAGAAGAATTATTAGAGGAATACTTAAATGAAGATGAAGAAGAAGAACAATGGACATATTCAGATGAAGAAGCATTAAGAGATGAAGACCCATATATATTTGATAATGATTGGGCAGAATCATGTTATATGTTCAAAACTAATGAAAATGAAAACATAGAATTAATATCTATGGAAGAAACAGAAAACAAAGATACAAAACAATTAGTATTTAAAAGAGAAAAATATAACAAAGTAAAGAAAGAAGAAAATCTAACTATGAAAGAAGGAGATTTGATACAGAAGAATATTAAGAAAATGTTCAAAAGAGAAAAACTACAATATATGTTTTTACTAGATATAGAAAAACCAATAGACATCAGATACTGTACAAACAAAAGAAATTCAATTAAATTACCATTATATAACCAAAGTTTTTTCGAAAGAGACTTATCGAAAATACCAGAAAAAGATAGAAAAAATATAAGAAACATACATTTTATTGGTATAGAAATCATAATCAAGGCATACTTTAGAGAAGGAATAGATACACCAATTGAAATTACCCTACTGGATGAAAGAATAAAGAGTCCAGTAGAAGGAGCTATAATAGCAAAATTACAAGGAAATCTAATGTACCAAGTAGTAAAATTTAGAACATTATTAAATTACAGCATCAGTGAAGAAGATAGAAATAAAGAAAAAGCAATTGGAATGACATGGAATTTAAGAAATATAGAGATGGTAGAAAATTCAAAAATATTTTCTATCAGAATGAGAAAAGCATATATACTAAGCAATAAGCATGAAGTAAAAAATCTCAAAAGCTTTAATGACAATCTAATAGTAGACCCACTATTCCAAGAACTAATACAGAAAGATGAAAGATCTACATCAAGTACAATACAGATTGAAGAAATAAAAGACATATTATGTCAAAAAGATATAGCAAGTACAAGTAGCCAGCTGATAACAAAAGTCAAATTAGAAGATACATATGAACAATATCATATAATAGGAAGAATTGGAGAGAAAAAAGATAAACAATTTCATCCAATACTAATAGATACTGGAGCAGCCAGATCATACATCCCAGAAGAATTAGTACAAAAATATAATCTACCAACTACAAATATTACAGAACAAATATATAGAGATTGTAATAACAAAAAAATCAAAATAAACAAAATAGCAAAAACGACAATATATTTTGAAGGAAAAGATTGGCTAACATTTTCTGTGGAAATTACAGCCTCAGTAGAGCCAATGGAACTACTAGAAAAACATAAACAAATATTACTTGGAATAAATTTTTTAGATCAAGTAGCCCCATATAATATAGATAACAAATATTTGGGAATAACAATAGGAGACTACATAAGAAAAGAAATTCCAAGAGTCAAACTACATATAGAAGATATAACCAAAAATATACATAAAGGATTTTTACTAAATTCTACAGAAACACAAAAGAAAATTTCAAACGGAGAAGATTATCCAGCAACAAATGATGAATAGAACAAAACTACCCTATATGATAATCAAAATAGAGATACCTAATTATAATTCAAGAATATATCATGGATTATTAGATACAGGAGCAACAGCATGCTTATGTAAAAAAGAAACATTACCAGACCATAAATGGAAAGATACAGATGTCATAATTACAGGAATTGGAGGAGAAAAATCTAAAGCAGATGGAATAGCAGAAAACATAGTTATGAAAATAGCAAAAGAAGAATTTAAAATACCAAGAATATACGCATATAAATTAGAAGGAATTGATTTCCTAATAGGAGCATCCTTCTATGACACATATCTACCCATAGAAATAGACAAAGATAGAATATTATTTACAAAAAACGGAATAAAATATCCAAATTATAGAGTATATTATCCAAAAGAAAGAATATGTGAACCATGGGAAAAAGGAACTCCCAAAGTAACACAGATGTTAAAAAACAAAGGTGATGGAAGAATATATTTAACAAGTATATGTTATAAAATACAGACAAGAGAAGAATACGAAAAAGAAAATACAAAGCAAGCTATGGAAGATTTACTTGAAGAAATATATACAGAAGACCCCTTAAAATATTGGGAAAAAAGAAAACCAGTAGCAAAGATAGAATTGATAAAACCAGATTTAAGAGTATATAAAAAACCTATGAAATATCAACCAGGAGATGAAAAAGAATTTGATATACATATAACAGAAATGACAAAAAATGGATTTATAAGAGAAATAGATCCAAACCAAGAAAGAAACCATAATAGTCCAGCCTTTATTGTATGCAAACATAGTGAAATAAAAAGAGGAAAAACCAGAATGGTTGTAGATTATACAGATCTAAACAAGAAAACTACTACTACAAAATATCCTATACCAAATAAAGACATATTAATACAAAGAGCCATACAAGCAAAATACTTTAGCAAATTTGATTGTAAATCAGGGTTTTACCATATAAAACTAGAAGAAGAAAGCAAAAAATATACAGCATTTAGTACTACAAATGGATATTATGAATGGAACGTACTGCCATTTGGATACAAAAATAGCCCAAGTATTTACCAACAATATATGGATTCGATATTTAGAAAATACTACGAATTCATAGTAGTATACATAGATGATATATTAATTTTCTCAAAAAATATAGAAGATCATATTAAACATATAAAAATATTTAAAGAAATAGTAATAGAAGCAGGATTAGCTATCAGCAAAAAGAAAACAGAATTACTAAAAGAAAGAATAGAATTTTTAGGAACAAAAATAGATATGCATGGAGTAGAAATACAAGAACATATAGTAAAGAAAATGATAGAACAAAAATCTAATTGTAATAACAAAAGAGACCTACAAGCCTTATTAGGACTACTAAATCAAATCAGAAGTTTCGTACCAAATTTAGCCACAAAGATAAGAAGAATACAAAATAAGCTAAGAACCAAAGATGAACAGATATGGCAATGGTCAGAAAAAGATACAAAAGAAGTAAAAGAAATAATAGACTATTGCATAAAAAATATAAAACCACAAAAGTACCCAAACAAAGCAATCAGATACATATGGATTATAGAATCAGACGCAAGTAAAGAGGCATATGCAAGCATACTAAAATTTAAATGTCAAAAAACAAAAGAAGAAACTATATGTAGATATCATTCAGGAACATGGAAAGAACAACATGAAAAATGGGAAATAAATAGAAAAGAATTATTAGCAATATATTATGCATTAAAAGCATACGAATTATATATTTCGGAAGGAGAAATAATTATTAGAACAGATAATTTAGTATCCTACCAATGGATAAAAAATAGAAATATAAAAGATAAAATACAAACGAGAAACATACTAAGTATATTATCTGAAATAGCAAAATTTGAATTCAAGATTGAATATATAGAAACTAAAAAGAATTTTCTTGCAGATTATTTAACAAGAGATGGAAGAAATCTTGGCGGCAATCAACAAATTAGCACTGACAATGGAAGAAATCAAAATGGAAAATAAACAGATGAAAGAAGAGTTACAGCAAGTAAAAGAAAAGCAGATAAAGCAAGAGAAAGATACAGAGCAAGAACAAGGAGTCATCAAGAAAAAACTCAAAAGGAAAAGAAAAGGTTATTGAAGCAAAAATAGAAAAAACAAAATATAAAGATATACTAGCTCAACAAGCTCAGCAAAGCCAACAAGGAGAAATAAAAGGAAAATGGACTAAAGTAG
Source organism: Nicotiana noctiflora (assembly GCA_032618575.1). Classification (NCBI taxonomy): domain Eukaryota; kingdom Viridiplantae; phylum Streptophyta; class Magnoliopsida; order Solanales; family Solanaceae; genus Nicotiana; species Nicotiana noctiflora. The sequence continues at coordinate 22,957 of JASVEL010008487.1, forward strand.
AAAAGCAGAAGTTTGAAAGAATGGAGATAGCAGACAAATATTTACAAAATGCAACAGCTATGATTAACTATTTAAATCAAAGTACAGATAACGAAGACTTCAGAATAAATTCAGCAGAAAAGATAAACAAATTAGTGGCATTGCCAAACACAGAGAAAAGATTAGTAACAGAGGCATTCAAATATGGACTACTACATTCAATATACATTACTTCTCCAGCAGAAATAGAATGTTTGGGAACAGAGATAATGGAAGCAGTTAATAAATTCCAGATAGCCACAAAAACAAGATTTATGTATGTAAGATTTTACACAGCAATGGCAGAAGTAACACAACAACAAAGAAATATATTGCCAAAGATACAACTAATCAAAATAGGATTAACATCAAAAATATTGGAATATGAAAACAGAGTACAAGACTTATGTACTATTCAAGAAGTGAACTATATAGTTAAGGAAAAAAGAGCTTATGGATTAAAAGTTATATTCGAGGAACTACAGACTTACAACAGAGATAAGTGGATTTACCTCAACAGAAAAAATACAATGATATATTCATCCACCAAAAACACTAGACAACAAGACAGAATAGAAGAACAGATAGAAGACTGGATGTGTGATATACTGAATCCAGTATACAAGGATAAAAATTCAACTGCAGATCTAACATATCCGTTGATATCAAAAGAAACAGGAATGATACTATGTGATTTAATGAACAGATATAAAATTACAAAGAAAAATATCAAACATATATGTCCACATTGTGAGATACAAGATATACCAAAATGTGATGTTAATCTAGAGAATGATGAAGAAATGGAAAACATATTTTTCAAACAAAGAAAAAGAAGAGTTGAAGAAGCAGAAGAGATAAACGAAGAAGAAGATGAATAGCACAGAAAAGAGTTGGTAGCAAAAAGACAAGAAACAAAAGAAGATTCCCCGACAACGAGATAAAAAGAAAAGGAGATAAAGTCAAAAGTAAAAGGAGTGACAGCAATAATAGAGAAGATAAGAACGGAAGAAAAAGAAGAAAAAGGAGGCAACAATAATAGAGATAGAGGCCCCTACAACAATAATAGAGGCCCCTAGGATGTAAATAAAGTTTTTTATTTTGCAACTTAGTCCTGAGAACTCCATTATATAAGGAGTCTTAGTAGTTTAGTTTTAGGCATCGAATTCTCTACTCCTCTCTCTAAAATCTCTCTAGTTTTCTATAAGTTACTAAGTGTGTAAGCAGTTGGGCATCAGCCTCACCTTGTAATCTAGTAAGTTTTTATGCTTAATAAAATATGTGTGTTTTAATTATCTCTATGAGTAGCTAAATTACTTATATCTCTTTTTATCTTGTAAATATGACTTAGCTTTAAATTGTATCATGTATTTAGATACTCTATAAATATTTCAAGATACTACCATGTTTTAAATTTTAGTTAATCTAAGAGAAACATGCTGTAATTGGCCGTGATCCTGTTAGCCGTGTGAAGGCGTTGTTAGGAATAGTGCCGAGATTACTGAGTCATGTTGTGAAGATTAAAACTTTTAAATACATGGTTAATATCTTTAAATATATATAGATTTTGTATCTGAATATATGATTGTTTAGAACAAGTCATCCTTATAAGATAAAGAGAGATAGTTTTTAAAAATATTGTTTTAAAACTTTAGCTTTAATATTCTGTATTTAAATTCTGTTGTTATTTTATTTCAGTCCTACTATTTATATTCCGCATCTTTTTATTTTTCCGCATTTTCTATTTTCTATATCTCCCCCTCTATTGGTATCAGAGCATAGGTATATAATGACAGATTTTAAAAGACTACACTTAGATGAACAAAGTTATAATATCTCTAAAAATATATTACCATCTTCATCATATATAGACTTAGGTCCGGATTATGCTAGATTCGTACCATATATAGTTGCAGGAGAAGGAGGTTTTGGAGAACACAAACAGATAAATTGGACAAATAAACAAATCATGGATCATTTAGTAAACTTACCTACCAGTACTCGAAATATATTACAAAAAGAGAAAATATCTGAAGAAGAAAAAGAAAAATTATCTGTATATGTATGAAATAGATATATATTATGTATTAAGAGATAAATCAAAAACTTGTGTAATAATTTTTATTACTAAACATAACATATCTTTATTAGTCTTCTCTCCCCCAATGGAATGAGCACAACAAGGTACTAATACCACCATTAAAAGGAAAAAAAAACTAAATAAGATGTGCCAAAGTACAATTTACAATACAATCTACATATCTCTAACAAATCTCATAAATCCTTCAAGATTTGGAGGAGGTTCCGTTGGCGGTGGTGGAAAAGAAGCTTGTTCATCACCACTTCCCGGCGAAGCAGCATCCTCAGCAAGCTCTGCAATCATTTCTTCGTAAGCTTCATCCACATCCGGTTGTGATTCTGCAAGTCCAAAGTTTCTTCTTTCCGAGCGGATCCAATCTCTAAATAGCACTGACTTCTCCAAGCTCTCCCTCATAGCTGCTCTATGATCTCCTATTTGAAGTCTTGCTTGACTGAAGGCGCTCTCTGATGCAACTGTTGAAGCTTGAATAGATAATATATCGCGAGCCATCCTTGCAAGAACAGGAAAATATTTTTCCCGTAACTTCCACCATTCCAAAAGCTCAAAACTCCCGTCTGGATTCTCCTTCTCTAGTCCCTGCGACAAATAAACTTGAAGCTCATTTAGATGGGAAGATTCGTCAAAATTATCTCCTTGAGAACCCCTAAACTCCGTCCAAGATTTAAGTGCCTTCAAGCCCGCGGCTCTTTTGGACGACTGTGAAGTAGACGAAGTAGGGGTTGGAACAGTTGGCTTAGAATTTTGTAAGGCTTGTTGGTATGCATTATAAATTGTTTGAGTATTAATTTTAATTGATGCTTTTGCATCTGCAAGAGTAGCACGTTCTTCTACTGTAAGATCTAAAGCGTTATAAATATTTGTATACCAAAAATGAGGACCTCCTAATTTCATTGTAGGGTTTAAAATTGCTGATACACCATAAATAGGAGGGATAGGGAAAAAATATTTTTTAAATTTTTCTTTCATTGCATTTATAGCAAGTTCATAAATAGGCCCACCCTCGTTATAATCCACAAATAATGCACATAATGCTGCAATATAAACTAAACAATTAGAAATAGTTGGATAATATTGTCCGGAAAATACATTTGTAGCAGTGTGAAAAAGTTCTAAAAAATCTATAAGAGTTTTAACATTAGTCCAATCTTGGGTTGTAAGCATTTCATCATCATCCACACCCCCAACCCAAGCATTGAACGTTGCATTAATAGGGTTCCTATATTCGTAAGCAACTACTAAACTTTCGTACATATAATTCCACCTAGTGGGGCAAGGTTTAGGAACCTTTCTTTCTCTAAGGCCATATTCATCACATTTTTTATAATACTCCCTAAGTCTACTTCCGCGGTTAGAATAAAAAAGCCAATTAAGAGCCATTCTAACCTTTTCAATTTCTACATTTAAAATTCGCATACCATCACCGACAATTAAATGATAAATATGACAAATACATCTAACATGAAATATATTACTAAATGCAGGATTTAATGTGTTTGTAAGAGTGCCTACTGCACTAGTGTTACTAGAAGCATTATCCATATAAATTGACATTATTTTATCATTAATGCAGAAATATCTACAAATATCACCAACAGTGTTAGCGATAAACTTACTTGTGTGACGGGAGTTAATTATTCTATACGCAAGAATGTGTTTTTGCATTATCCACTCCTCGTCAATCCAGTGACTAGTAACAGTTAGGTAGTCACAATCATTATTACTTCTACCAATGTCGGTGGTAATAGAAATTCTATTAGTTATATGACTAAATAAATACCGCAAATATTGTTCGTATTCATGTTTAAATTTATATATATCTGTCTTAACTGTTGCACGAGGCCAACCTTTATAAGTATGATTAAAAACTTTTCTAATATAATGCACAAAATTAGGATTAGAAGGAAAAGTATACGGTAAACACATAACGGTAACCATCTTTGCTAATTCTTCCCTATCTTTGTTTGGATCGTAATATAATATACCTCCGGTGACAGTGTTAATTCCAGGTTGAACTAGATTAGAACCTGTACTAGCGTTACCCGCTTTTTCTACACTTGTCCCCTCTAGTTGTGCTTTTAATCTGTTATATTTAGCTTTTTCAGTAGGGTGTGTTTGTATGTGTCTAGTCAAAGTACCCGTGCCACTACGCTCTCCAGTATATTTATGAACCAACAATTTTTTACAATTTTTACATTTAGCCTTATTTTGATCTCTTAGTTGAGTAAAAAATTGCCAAACTAATGAGGTTTCTTGGCGTTTAGAAGGTTGTCTATTAAAAGTCGGTATTTGTACAGGTGGGTGTTGTGGTTCAGTTGGGTTATTAGCCGGACTAGTAGGTGTGTCATCTAAATCCTCTTGGGTTTCATCTACATACTGTTGAGTTTCATCAAAATCCTCTTGGGTTTCATCAAAATCCAATTGCCTATGAACTTGTAAATTAGGATAAAGAGGAGCAATCATAATTTCATTATCTAGTTGATCTTCTCGTGAAATATTATGACAAAATTCAGTATCGCTAAATTGAAAACATGGATTATCACTATCAAGAATAATTGGACCACTAGGACGGGTAGGTCGGGGAACCGGTGGGGGAAGGTTAGTTGGTTGACGACTACTTTCACCCATTTTAGCTTTTCCCTTAGCACTAAATATTTTTTTCAATGAAAATGCCATTTTAATTATAGTTATGCAAACAAAATCACACAAAATATATTCTTAAAAATTAAGTGTTGGAACGACTTTACCGAATTGACGAACAACTTCTTCAAAATTGAAAATTGCAAATTGTTGAAGACTTGAAGACTTGAATACTTCAATTCACCAACTTCACAAAATTTCACAAAATTGGAATAATAATATAAGCAATTGAGACTTGAGAGAGATTAAGATAAATTGATGAATTGGTGAGTTGGTGAGTTAAAATGAAAGAATGGGGGGGGGGGGTATTTATAGTTGAGAATTGGGAAAAAGTGTAATTATATAAAGTTTGGGGTTATATTAAAGTTTGGGGACCATTTGGCTAAATTTTAAAGCCAAAAACGGCTATTTTTGACCTCCAACGGCTAGTTTATAAATCTGGCCGTTGGGCCATTTTTTAAAAAAAAAAAAAAATAATACCGTTGGGACCGTTTGAGGCCCGCCAGGCCCGCTAAGACCGGCCCAGGACCGCTAGCCGGTCCCGGTCTTCGCGGTCCCGGTCTCGCGGTCCTACACGGTTGGACCGGCCCATCACGGGCTTTAGGCCCACAGGAAGACCGGCTCGACAGGACCGGCCCACCAGGACCGTTGGGACCGCCAGGCCCGCGGTCCCGGTCCGGTCCCGGTCATGAGCCGGCCCACATTACACCCTTACTACAAGACTACAACATATTAACCACTCGATGTTAGTGAAAAATATGTCCATTGGCCCCTCAAAATCAGAAACATGTCATAAAAATAAAGAGCGTGCAACGTAACTCACATGTGTATGACATGTATGAATGGAATTTCTTGACAAGTTTAAGGGCCATATATGTATTAGGCCTTCACATATCCGTTTGATGACAAATATGATAGATAAAATATTATGGTATAGTCAGTTTTCACACTAGTCAATCAAAAATAGCTAGCGTTTACCAAGTCAATAAAAATAGCCATTATTTTGCTGCAATAGGGATTGGTCCGGTATAATTTACGGGAGTTCTGGTGCATTTGTGTACGAACTCCAACATATTATGTTGGACCGGTATACTTTGCTAACTCCTGTCAAATTTGCGGGAGACTGGAGAACCAGTGCTCCAAACTTCAATATATTATATTAGATATTTATACTTCCTGGAACTCCCGTAAAATATGCGAGAGTCCCAGCATAATTATGCTTGAACTCCCGTAAAATTTGCGGGATCGGAGTTCCAACATAGTTATCCTGGAACTCCCGTAAAATTTGCGGGATCGGAGTTCCAACATAGTTATCCTGGAACTCCCGTAAAATTTGCGGGCGTATTTTCGGATTTTGAATAGTGTTTACACTCAGATTTCCCTTTACATAAAAAGTGGTTAAATTTCGATGACTTTTGAAACTTGACTATTTTTCAACGACTAGTGATAAATCTGGCTATTTTTAAATGGGATTTTTACATATCTTTACAATATATCAAACATTATTACCAAAAATTCATAATTTGTTATTTACCCGTGTAGTCCACACTTTTACTATAAATTATATACCAATCCAAAAATAGGTAGATTTTTCCATAAAATACGCGCTAAAATGATGGCACCAGATCTGCGTGTGATTCTGTCAACATTAAATTCGAATTTTGAAACGGAAGGAGATCTCGTTGATGCGTAATTCTCTTCTTCTTCAACAGAAAAAGATCTTTCTTCTCTTATTCAACTACAATTCTCAAAAAACGTAAGCTACTGAAGCTCCAGTAATCAAATTGCTTTTACTAATTCTATAACGCAATACAAATTGTAGAATATAAAATTATTCTTCGCCGACATCAGTACTCAAATTGTCAAAATTTTATCTGTTCTTCGTCTTTTTTTCTATCAACTACACGAATCATGTCTAAAATCATAATTATGCTACAATTTAATGGCAATTGGGATAACTATGGCAGATTTGGAGATTTTGAAGTTGAAGCAGTTATGGTAAGATGAGAATATATGTTTGTGTAGTTCGAAAATGCTTAGAATTTTAGTTTTATGATATCATCTGTAAATTTACTACATATATCTACAATTTGACTACAATTTTTTTATTTGGTGCAGGAAAAAAATATTTTAATATACAGTATCTCCAGATTGTAGATAAATTATAGGCAAATTATAGTTTACTTGTAGTTTGTAGTTAATTTGTAGAAAAATTGTAGATAAAATGTAGATATTTTGTAGATGCTATATTTTTAATATTGTAACTTTTTTTCTTTGTGTTTGTTCTGAAAATATAGGTGAGGACTTCAATAGATCATATACATACTGTGTTGGATGGTGTGAAGCAGTACATTGTATGTCTACAAAATAAAAAATATAGTTGTGGCCAATCCCAACTTGAAGAACTTCCATGTGTAAATTGTTTCTAAATTGTAGTTATAATGTAGGTTAAATGTAGTTTGTTTTTGTAAAATTTTGTAGACAAGTTGCAGATTAATTGTGGATAACACGTTTCTATGATTGGAGTATTTATTTTTTATTTTTTATTGTGTAATTTATATTTAACTGACAGTTATATACAAATATTACATAGAATATTTTTTGTTGTGTAATTTATATTCAAATGATAGTTATATACAAATATTATGTAGAAGTTTGAGGTAAACATCTAAAAATCATGATAAAAATTTACAAAATTTATATACAATAACTGCAAATATAGCTTTTGAAGATTTTTTTTGGAGGTGTGACAATATGGGACTTAAAATAAAAGATGAAACTTGAAATATGATTTTGTGAAATTAACTGAAGAAGAAAATTGAAGAATCGTGCATAACTGATGAAAAATATGAGTGAGAGGCGTGCATATGAAATTGGGGGAATTAACTGAAGTAAAACATGGGGGGTTTGGGTATGGGAGGAGAGATAGGCGGGTAAACGAAAATTGGAGAATATATGCTCCTAAATTAAAGCCTAAAATAAATGAAGCATTAATTATACCCTTAATTTGAATTATGGTATATAAATAGTAATTTGGTATGCTTAAATATAATTAACACAATCCTTGAACATGGAGGGTAATAAAGTTTGATATATGGTATATGTATGTAAAAATCCCTTTTTAAATTTCTCGCAATATTATAGGCTAGGGTCTAATGACGTCCACCATTTAGGAGCCCAACTTGTATTGGTAAGAAGTTGACCCATAAATACATTGTAACGATAGAATACTAATAGCCCGTTTGGCCAAGCTGCAAAAATCAGCTTATTTTGAAAAGTACTTTTTTTCAAAAGTACTTTTGGTGAGAAGCAGTTTGTGTTTGGCTAATTAGTTTGAAAAATACTTCTGCGCAGCAATTAGTGTTTGGCCAAGCTTTAAAAACTGCTTCGAAGTGTATTTTTCTAAAAAGTGTTCCTCATAAAAGTGCTTTTGAAGAGAAACTACTTTTTTCTGATTCTCCTCAAAAGCACTTTTTTTCTTCCAAAAGCTTGGCCAAACACCTCAATTTTGGGCCAAAAGTGCTTTTGGCCCAAAAAAGCTCTTTTGGCAAAAAAAAAGCTTGGCCAAACAGGCTATAAACCTGGTGGATCTGCGGTTTTTGTAGCTTTAGGTGTAAATAAAGTTCGATAAATGAAAATACTCTTTGCACGACTGCTTGATAACAATAAAAAAAGGCGAAAATATAAAATTGGTTGGTCCTGAAACAAATTTCATTCCCTGGCCAAAACGTTTATGAAATATGTACAATATACTCATATAGTTGACATGTAGGGGTATAATCAATTTTTAGCCCGGCCTGAACTATTTATATTTGGTAGCCGAAAAAATATATAAAATTTGTATAATTTTTGTATATAACATGTAGAGTGTATATATATGCAAAGCGTACAAAATTTATTGACTATTATTTTTTGGACCAGTTTAAAGTCTACATATCTCAAAAAAAAATAACGTAAAAATTGCACGGGGCGCCCTATTTAATCGTCCTCATTTAAACTATACCAATTTTTTTTAAGTTTTAACTTGTACCTAATTTTTAAATGACTTCAACCCCCTTTCTCCTCCACCTTCTCCTCCTCAAAGTTATATCCTTCCTCAATCTGATAGGCCATCCCTTTCTAAAGTCGCTGATTGTGAAAATGTTCCAGCAATTGGCATGGGCTGTGGAGATATTCTTGACTTCTTCAACAATATCTTTTAACTAAATATTTCTTACTATCACTCAGAATTCCTTTTAATTGTAAGTACTAAAAATACAAACGTGACAGGTAATTTGGTAAGAATACTAGCTGTTTGATTTCACAAGGATTTAGATAGCTATACGATGTGAATTCACACTTTGAATATCGTCGTGGATTGCCATATGATGTGATTTCCTCTTTGAAGATTATTGTGAATTTATAGTAATAAACAGCAAGAACTTCAGCTCTACAACTGAAGTTCGACAGTTACAATATAAAAACTTCAACTCTAGAGCTGAAGTTCGCCAATTACAAAACAAAAACTTCAGCTCTAGAGCTGAACTTTGCGAGTTACAAAAATAAAAACTTCAACTCTAGACCTAAAGTTCGTCAGTTACAAAATAAAAACTTCAGCTCTAGAGCTGAAGTTCACGAGTTACAAAAACAAAAACTTCAGCTCTAGAGCTAAAGTTCGCTAGTTATAAAATAAACACTTTAGCTCTAGAGCTGATGTTCGCCAGTTACAAAAATAAAAACTTCAGCAATTACAAACAAAAACTTTAGCAAATAGAGAATAAAACTTGAGCTACTATGCTTAAGTTCAGCAATTACAAACAAAAACTTCAGCACACTTGGTTTAGCACACTTGCTACTTCAGTCCCGTCAACTAGAAGTTTTACATGATTGCCTTTGCTACTTCTACCCCGTATACTGAAGTTACGCGAAAAGGTGAGTACGCCTGCAATTTCTTTTACAAAGTAGACTTAAGTTAAAAAGTGACCTAAAAAGCGGATATAGATGCATATGTCCCAAAAATGACATACTAAATTTGGCCTACTCATGAATTTGGGTCATACAATATGGGTCGGGTCACCAATATTTTACAAAATTTGGCCGAACTTACTGTGACGACCCGGCCCGTCATCACGGGAATTACCACCCCGTTATGTCGAAATTGTATGTTTTATGCTTTTATATCAGTGTTAAAATCTATCGGGTGAGTTAGGAGTGAATTGGATTGAAAATGAGGCATATAGCCTTTGTGAAGGAAACTTGAATAATGAAAGTCAACCCGGAGTTGACTATTTGGTTAGAGGGCTCGGAACCGGATTCTGATGATTCGGTTAGTTCCGGAAGGTGATTTGTGACTTAGGGGAGCGATCAGAATTGAATTTGGAGGCCCGGTGTAGAAATAGGCTTAAATTGGCTAATGTTGAATTTTGGCGAAATCCGAACGGTAGGTGAGATTTTGATCCGGGGGTCGGAATGGAATTCTGACAGCTGCAGTAGCTCCGTTAGGTGATTTTGGATGTGCCCGCAAAATTTCAGGTCATTCGGACGTCGTTTGGTCGGGTTTTTGATTGAATGTGTAATTCGGAATGTTTTAAGGAATTTAGGCTTGAATTTGATGTGAATTATGGGTTTTGGTGTTATTAGACGTGTTTTGAGGATTAGAGCAAGTTCGAATAAGGTGTTAAGATGTGTTGGTGTGTTTGGATGAGGTCCCGGGGGCCTCGGGGTGTTTTCGGATGGTTAAACGGAAAAAAATCATGGAAATTGCAGGTTGAAGAGTTCTGGTTCTGTCATTTTCGCCCCTGCGGAAATGTGGGCGCGGAGGCGAGTCCGCGGGAGCGGACTGAGCACACGGGGTGCTCGAACAGGCAAAAATCGCTCGTATCCGCTCACTTATCTTTGCACGAAAACTCTTCATGTTTACGCGCAAAGAGGGGCAGCTGTGAGCACGTGATTTTTGCCCTACATGAGAATTACTCCCAGAAAATTCAAAATAAAATAGTTTTGTATTGTGCGTGATTTTGGTGATTTTTGTTTTATTTTTTCTTTTATTATTTATGTCCGTGTGTGCGTGTTTATTTGTTTAAATTAACAAAAATACAAAAATACGTTGCATATGCATTTAAGATTTAATTTTTGCAGTCATGATTAATTAAATAACTCATTTTATGAAAATGAAAAAATAATCACAAAAATATGTATTTTTGCATGTTAGCCTTTAAATGTCCAATTGTGTGATTTGTTTTTTAAATATTTGTGATAATTACTATTTAGAGTTAATTAGTATTCTAGGATAATTTGGTCAAGTATTAATTTAAGATTGTATTTTATTTCTAGTGAAGAAAAGAAAAATATATAAATAAGGCAAGGAGAAATTCGGAGTGGGCTAATTTAATTAATCCCTAAGCCCAAGTCTTGAAACCCAACCCAAACACACCCCAAATCCGACCCATCGCCCGAACCGACCCACCACCTTTCTATTATGAACCGTTGGATTCACATGATCCAACGGCTAAGATTAAACGCCCCTTTTAATTACCCAAACCCCTCCCAAACCCTAATTCCCATTCATCTCTTCAGAGAGCAATTGAAACCGCCGCCACACGCCACCACAAACCGCCGGCCGGAAATCGTCTCCGCCGGCGGCACCACCCCAAACCACCCCAAATTAACACCAAACAATCCCCCACACCCCCTCTACATGAATCCGGCGTCAGTTAGCTTCGAACATTACTCGAACGCTTCGAATATCCGTTCGAAGTTCATCGGAATTTGAAAATCCGTCCCAAACCACTTCAAAATCGCACCATAAACTCCCCACGCCTCCCATATACCCCCACTAACCTTGGTTCGACTCGAATCTAGCCGGAGTTGGAAAAACCCCAAATCCCACTCACATGAACCCTAGAAATCCAAAACGGGTTCTTCGTGCGAAATTGTTAGGAGATTGAGGTATAGTGGACTTTAATCTAAGTGTTCTCAGCCGAGAACACCCAGATTAAGGCCCGCTTTGCTTCAATGATTCAAGGGTGAAGTGATTCGCGATTCGTTCAAATTCGGATTCATTGCTTCAAAGGTATTCTTTTTCCTTATTCTGGTCTCGTCTAAGTTCTATGTTGTATCCATTCATGTGATGTTTTCCAGTTTTCCCATTTCTATTTAGCTTTCTGTTCTACACTTATGGACCTTTTTATTTGGTCGATTCCTTCTGTGTTCAGTAGTTAAAATGAATCGTATATTCAGTTCGATTAAGGTCGTCAAGCATTTAATTCGTATTTGATTTGGTTCCTTGATTCTGCTTGAAGCATATTGAATCTGTAGGTCACTCATTTGTTATCAATTGCGTATGTTTGTCGTCGACTAATCAATGTGGTCGAGTAGTTTCGTAGGTCTTGTTTATTAGCATTGATTGAATAGCCGTTAGGAGTTAAATTGGTTGTTTGATTGATTGATCATTATGAAATAGGAATTGAATTGGTTGGATTTGTTTGAATTAAAATAGGACCATGAATTGTACTCCTGGTAGTGTTCTGCAAAGCATTAAGCTGATAGGCCTGTTGTGAACTAAGTAAAGTAATAGCTTAATGAGGGCGGATGATTGTGTAAAACACTGGCAGTTGAGTAGGAATCACATGGGCACAATATCACTAAGGGAGGGCACACCTGAATGTTAATGTCATGACTGCCAGTGCACTGGTTGATTAAATAATGGTATAAGGCACTTGTAGTGGGCTGGCAGAGCATGGGCTAGGCAGAGGGATGGGTCTGCCCAGGGGAATCTACTGGGCTGGCAGAGAAGAGTGTGGGCAGGGTGGGTCTGCTGATTATTGTATTTTAGAGTTTCTGATTCTTTTGGCTTGGGGGTGTTCTTTTAACTATAAGTATAAGAGACATAGAGTAAGGGTAAAGGGGATACACAGAGATAGATTAGAGAGTACCTGGAGATACGAAAAAGAGTTTGAGACAGTGAACTAGAGAGAAAAGAACACTGGACATACAGGAAGGGTTCAATATATACACATTTTTAGGGATATACACACAGTAAGGGCTGAGAACACACATATACAAGACTATAGATAGAGAAAGCTAGGAAGTATAGGCCAAGAGACTGTTTCATTGGTTTTTGGGTACTGTTTTCGTGTGTTTTAGTTGGGAGTGGCTGAGTGTTGGTCATTTGGTTGCTTGTTGTTCCTGTGTTGGTGGTATTGATCTCCTGCTGCATGCCACTGCTGTGCTGAGTTTGTTGTTGGCTTGGGTTGCTGTGTGACTGCTGTTTGGTCCACCATTTGTGGTTGATTCTGCCGGGTTCTTAGTTCTTCTGCTACTGCTGTTTAGTTTATGACTGGGTGTTGATTTGTTGCTGTTGTTTTGGCTCCTGTTTTCCCCTGCTATTGGTCTGTTGTTGCTGCTGTCCTGTGCATTTGGTGCATTCTCCTGTTGCTGCTTCTGTTGTTGCTGGTACGGTTGTTGTTGTTGTGCATTCTGCTGCTGCAACTAACTTCTCCCCATTGTAATTTCCAGGTATACATTCGAGCTTATTCCATGTAGATCTCATGCTTGAAAAAGGAAAATGAAAAGAACTGAAGTTGGCTCATATAGTTTGATTGTTTATTACGTTTAAACTGTTTTCTCATATATAACTCGTTGAAGTACTGTTAGCATTCCTATTGTACGTAATATTGGATTGTATGAATTCGAACCTTTGAAAACATTGCTGGTACTCGAGCTTTATCAAATATTTGAGACTATTAAGATGATGGATAATAGGCTGGGATTTCAATTAAGCTTAGCGGGTAGAGAAATTAGAAAGGATTCACTGATATCCTATTGTGATAGCATTTCCAGAACGACATAGGTTGATGGCATAAAAACAGGTTCGAGTGTTGAATAAGACATTACCATTTAGACTAATCTCACAATAAGTAGTATTAGTAGTTAATGAAGATAGACTAAAATAATCCGTTAATGAGCGTTTGTAGATCAACTAATTCGAATGATTTTTGTCGGAATTCACTAGGTCACTTGAGTAAATAACATTCGCTTTAAATAGCAATTTGAATAAAATTAGTAACTAATGTAGTGATGAACGTTAGCATGAAGTTCAAAATGACTTTTGTATTACACATAGTTAACTCCATTGGCTCAATTCATCTAATACGGTCGGTTTAAATTAATTAGAGAATGGTTAGTTTGTTCTGATATTTTGTCAAATTCGTATGCTATTTATAATTTTAGTTCTAGTATTATTCGCTTGTAGAATAAGGTATAAAACAATTTCCTTTATGCAAGCTCGAGTGCAATTTCCGTTCACATTGATTCAATAACTAATAAGAGGTCCGAGCTTATAAACATGCAATAAATTAGGACCTTTTCTCTTTTATTTAGAGACGAACTTAGTAGAAAAAATGTAGTCACTTTAGGATTGTCCTTTTAAAATAAACGAGATGAGCCTCACCAAAAATACACCATTGTGGGGCCCTCGAATAATTGTCATGAAAACTTAGACTTGAAAGGACCGTCTAGTAAATTTCACGGTCCTTCTCCCAAAGTTAAGTAGACGATAGACTCTTTAGGCACGACTTGAAATAAAAATTACTTTCCTGAATACGGGTGTGCATTTATGTAACCCAAATCTTACTCTCGGCGAAACTGAAATACATTAGAGTCGCAGGCGTACTGGTTACGGTGCGGCTCGAAATGTGTTTTCGTAACGTCGCAATTCTTCTAAAAAATAAAAGCGGAGCATTAAAAGCACACCGTCAAAATATATAAAGAATCAGATAAAAACAAAAATTGCAATTGAGCGACCGTGCTAAAACCACGGAATCCGGGAGTGCCTAACACCTTCTCCCGGGTTAACAGAATTCCTTATCCAGATTTCTAGTTTCGCAGACTGTATTACGGAGTCATAAATTTCCTCGGTTCGGGATTTAAACCGGTGACTTGGAACACCATTATTTTTCCAAGTGGCGACTCTGAATTAAATAAACTAGTCCCGTCTCGATTGTCCTTTAATTGGAAAAACTCCATTGCGCCCTCGTGGATGCGTAAAAAGGAGGTGTGACAGCTCTGGCGACTCTGCTGGGGAACCATGACCTCGAACTTCGGTTCGGGGTCTAAGAACTCGAGCTCATTTAAATTGTTATTTTGTCTATATCCGATTTTATTACATGTTTAATTAATGTGCTACATGTCTACCGCTTTGATATTCGTTGTACTGTATATACAAACTGCTATATGTTTACCGCTTTGATATTGCGTGAACTGTATATAAAACTGTGCCGAAAACCCGTCTCTTCTTACCCCCGGGGATGTGCTTACTGGTTGAGACTCCCCTTTCTGTTAGTGCCAATACCAAAGTAAGAAAAGAGGCAGGATAAGTTACAAAGCCGGACGATCCCGCGGGTCCCCGGTACGTAGCTCCCTCCTCAAATCCGAGTCGTCCGCTCGGGTACATGGTCTAGTATCATTGAAAAGCATCAGGATATTGAGCCTAGATTCAGGACGTTTATTTGCATCATCTCTGACTTAGGGGACTCAACACAGGGGTTGGGTCCGTCTAGGACAGGTAACCCGAAAGGAAAGACCATCTTGCCATATCATATTTGTTGTGAGCATTTATTTAGACTGGCATGCTGACCGGGTTCCTTTAAATACCGAAGAAAAGAAAAAAAAAACACAAAAGGAAATAGTATGGGGAAGTAAATATCTTTCAAAAAAAAATACAAAAATACGTTTCACCAACAAGTCCACGAATTTAGTTTGCCAATAAAAGACGGCAGAAGATTGACTTTGCCGACAAAATGGGTTTTTGACAAAATGTGTTTTTGACAGTCAATAAAGGAAAGATAGTTGTTTTGACGGACCGAACTACGCGAGTTTGATTCTCACCGAGTGTGAGATACGTAGGCAACCTTTAAACAGGTCCAACTCCCATATATTTCAAAATAAGTTTTAATGGCGGAACGCCAAGACATTTAATTTTGCCTTAACGACCACTCTTTTTTACCAGTCAATTCCTGGGGCCCGTTTCGTTTTTCAGAAAAGATAGTTTTGGGACAAGTAAAAATTTCGCTTTCATCTAAGAATTACCTTAAATAAATGTGCAGAATGAGCACGAGTCAGAATACAGCCGAAGCTATCATAAACAAGGTCCCCTTAAGTTTGCATAGGTGGTGGAGCGACTTGGGCGAGCAAGGACAAGATGCCGTTAAGCTATACTTGGGAGATCTAGTGGGGCTGCTAAATATTCCCCCGAGAGGAGACATCATACGAGCTTTGATCTCATTCTGGGATCCGGCACACAATGTGTTCCACTTTTCAGACTTTGAACTCGCACCAACACTGGAAGAATTAGCCGGATATGTCGGAAGACCAAAGGTCCCTATGAGGGATCAATACCTTATTGCACCAAGGGTAGTGACAATACATCGGTTTTTGGATACGGTAAAGATCCGCAGAACTGTACACAACCCAGACTTATCAGAAGGGTTCTGCACTTTGGCATTTCTATATGACAAATATGGTCATTATGGGGGCTTTAACAAACACAAAAGCAAGATCTACAGCGGAGACAATCGGGTAAAATGGGAGGAGCATAGACGCATCGCCTTCATGATAGCTTTCCTAGGTTCATTGATATTTCCTAGAAAAGATGGGAATATCAACATACAAGTGGCAGGGGTCGTCAGCACTTTGATGAAACAGAACAACAGTACTTTGGCTCCCATGATAATATCGGATATCTCTCGTGCACTCACCATCTGCAAAGCCGGAGGGACTTTCTTTGAAGCTTGCAATGTATTGCTCCAAATGTGGATGATCGATCACTTATGTCGTCATCCGCAATTTATGAGGTATAGTTCACCGAAGAAAACTTGTATAGAAGAATTTCCTGCAAGGGTCGAGGGACATGAGTTGCCAGAGGGGATCAGCGGATGGATACGACTTTTGCGTTCGACTACGGCCAGCGGGATAGAATGGACGTTTGGTTGGCTACCCGTGGAAGAAGTCATATATGCATCAGCCGCAGAATCATATTTATTGCTAATGGGCCTCAACAGCATCCAGCCCTACGCACCAGGTCGAGTATTGAGACAGTTGGGACGATGCCAAATAATCCCAAAAGAAGAAGACCTCAGCCCACATGTGGTTGAAATTGGACCGGGAGGACAGTTCCCTGAAGCGTTGGTCCGAAAGATTTGGAGTGAGTGTCAGACATTAAAAATAGACACTCGGGTGCGAGATCGAGCCCGGGGCGAAGTATCGTCGGAATACCCTGCATGGTATAGTAGAGATCCGGAGCATCAAAGGCCCGCAAAAAGGCCTCACCTCAGGGAGTTTGCTGGAGCGTCACGAGAACAATGGGACTGGTTGGCTAGAGAAGAAGCCTATAGAACAAAGATCAGTAGGATAGAACAACGGACCCAAGAGCTCCAATTTGAAATGGATGTGCAAAATGCCGCCAACGAAGGAGATAAGAAGAAGTTGGCACAAGAAAATGACTTTCTGAGAGCTCAAATCCAGCAAATGAAAAGGGATGCTGACAGACAGTTGAGGAGTCGGGCAGACGAAAAATTGATAAAGGGTTTGAAAAGCCAAGTTGCCGACGTCCAAAGAGAATTGGAAGAGTCTAAAGCCCAAACAATGAGGATCCGAGCTAGCTGGAGAAAAGAGGCACATCAACATGCACTTCACCTACAACGGGTGGAAGAGGATTACACCGATATCGTCACCAGTTTAAGGGAAGCAAATGTCGTCCTCAGAGAGCGGGTTTTTAAGCAAGCCCAAGATGCCAGAGCAGACCTCGACCGTTGCCACAACTTGATGGCTCGACTGCAAGAACAAATAGACAGGCTCCTAGACCAAGTCACCAACAACGCTCGAAGATTGGGGGCGAAAAACCAGCAGATAGAGCGGCTACTCGGAGAAAGGGACATGATCAAGGACAGAATTGGAGAAATCGGGCACTATGTCACCATGAAGTGCCTAGCTTGTGAACAAATGCCCCGCACCGACCTTTTTGCTTCAATTATGGGCTATGTTCATCGGATCATGGAAGAATTAAGGGGACTACACAAGGACCTCACACCCGGGCCCGCGGCAAGGCCGAATGATGCCTCGCGGGCCCCCAGGAATTTTAGAGCAGTAGACCTTTGATTAAAAATGTATTTTTTGAAATATTGGGTCAAGCCAGTTGGCATGTTATTTTACGTTTTCGAGTCAAGCATTTTCCTTTGTTTTGCTGATTGTTGTAAGACGTGTTTTGTAACTGCACGGTTTTATTTGATATAAAAGTTACTGAATTTTGCCACAATCTTGTTACCAGAACTACGCTCGGTCTGATTCACGCAAAAACGTGATACGTAGGCAATCCACATAAGATTCGACCACCACTAAAAAGAAAGAAAAAGAATCCAAAGGCTAAATGACAATAAGGCTTGCAAAGATAGTCGAAAAAAAAAAAAAAAAAAAAGAGGAAAAAGAAAAGAAAAAGAAAAAGAAAAAGGGCCGGAATGACGCATGTTAAAAAGTACACGTAGAAAGGGTTATTTGGTTAGGTGCATTGCATCCAACGTGCTATAACATATCTGTCAAACTCGGTGAACTAACAAGTTTGTTGCGTATTCCGGAAAGTTTAGCAGTTGGTTTGACAGAATATACTGGCCAGCCATCACTACCGTACTAGATCCAAAGGACCAGTTACAGTAAGCATGTCGAGTTCTGGCAAGAGTCTCGAGGAAGAAAAATCCGAGCTACAAATCGTGAAAGAAGAGGTAGACCGGTTAAAACAACAGATAACAGAGATGCACCTGGCCTGGGCCAGGGAACAGTCTTCACCAAACCGCCCTACTCTCGCCTCAGCTCCGGAACATCCGCCCATCGATCCTTCGACAAGCGCCCCGATCTATCCATACTTTCAGGGGGAAAACCCATATGCCACCCACATTCCACCGACCAAACCAAATCCTCCTCCAGCCACCCCCGTTTTTGTGGCACCTCCACCTGCTCCTCTGCAAAGGCCGGCCAGCGAGCCGTATGTTCAGATCCATGACAACTCTTACTATCGTCCAGAGCCTACTTTCAGGGCTCCTGAACCACAATCACATACACCTCACTGGGATAATCTGGCAGAACCGGAAAAACACTTCCAAAGTTCGGAACACGAGGAAGTTGTCAGAAAAGTTAAAAGCCTGGAGCAGTCCTTCAGGAACATGCACGGTTTAGGCAACCAGGTCAGCGTCGCCTATAAGGATCTGTGTCCATTTCCGGACGTCCAGTTGCCAGCAGGGTTTAAAATGCCCAAATTCGACCTATACGAGGGGCATGGTGACCCGATGGCCCACCTGCGAGGGTTTTGCAGTAAAATGAGAGGGGCCGGAGGACGGGACGAGCTTCTGATAGCTTACTTCGGCCAGAGTCTGGGAGGATCGGCGCTGGAGTGGTACACTAGACAGGATCCCGGTAGATGGTTTACGTGGGATGATTTGGCTCAAGCTTTTATCGGCCAGTTCCAGTACAATCTTGAGATAATCCCCGACCGCCTATCATTGCTAAAATTAGAGAAGAAGCTTGCTGAAAGCTTCAGGGAATTTGGTTTCCGATGGAGGGAACAGGCGGCCAGAGTGGATCCACCGATGAGAGAGAGCGAGATGGTGGACTACTTCTTGCAGACATTAGAGCCCACCTACTTCGGACATCTGGTAACGTCCGTAGGCAAATCATTCACCGAGGTGATAAAAATGGGGGGTATGATCGAGGAGGGTTTGAAGGCCAACAAGATCATGAGCTACTCGGCACTGAAAGCCACCACTCAGGCTATCCAAAGCGGTACTGGAGGAGTACCGGGGAAGAAGAGGAGAGAGGAAGTTGCGGCCGTCGAGTCCGGGGCATGGTTCAAAAATAGAGGCCCCGCACCCCAATATAGCCCACCCCGACCTCACCACCAAAGTTACTCCCACAACCCATATAGCTACCCGCAACATTACTATCCCGCACTTGATCCCCATTTTACCGTCCACCATGCACGGTCATATTCTGCACCTCCCGCTCGTGCACCGTGGCGTGGACCAAACCCCGGAACAATCATCCACCCCCGAGCTTACAGAAACCCCTCGGGCGCGAGTTTCCGTCCGAACCGAGCATTCAGGGGCGACAGGGTGCCGAGGCCAAAAACTTTCACTCCCTTAGGAGAGTCTTACACCAGTCCGTTCCACCGGTTGAAGCAAGTAGGTTTGCTAAATCCGGTTGAAGCTAAGATACCAAACCCCCTCCCGAAGAACCTGGACCATTCGGTAAATTGTGCCTACTGCTCGGGATGTACGGGGCACGATACGAGAAAAGTGTTGGAGGCTAAAGACGGCCATCCGGGAGCTTATTGATACTCGCGAGGATTGAAGTCCAGACTCCAACAGAGCCCAACATCGACCAAAACCCGCTTCCAACTCATCGTGAGACCAATATGATCGAGTTGGTATGGGCGGAGGAAGGAAAGGGAAAGCCTCTCAGACCGTAATGATGATTAAGTCTAGCGGGGCGAGGAACGAGAAAAGGGCCAAGCCTTGATGAGCCGCCCGGTTGCAAGAAGGACATACCACGAGAGTCGGAAGCGAGGAAAGGAAAGTGTGAACGCAGTACCGGTGGAGCCGGCCAAGATAGTTGTACCGGGGGCGGCAATCAAGCCCATGCTTGACAGTAGAGGGCGTTCGAATGGATCCTTTCATCATCCAGCAGGCAACACAGTTGCCAGAGTAACTGATAGCCGGGCTGTCCCGTGGAATTATGCTCGGATTACAACGACCTACAGAGGAAAGGAGGTGAAAGAGGAAGTTTGTGAAGCCCGAGGGTTGACCCGCTCGGGGAGATGTTTTGCCCCTGCGGAATTGAGGAAGACCACTCCGGCAGTATTGAAAAAGCCGGTCACCGATGAAGAGGCGGAAGAATTCTTGAAAAAGATGAAGCTGCATGACTACTCTGTCTTAGAGCAGTTAAAGAAGACTCCGGCACAAATATCATTGCTGTCCTTGCTGATACATTCCGAAGAACATCGGCAAGCATTGATGAAAGTCCTGAATGAGGCACATGTACCGGATAAAATCTCGGTGAGCCATTTGGAGAAGATCACCAATCGGATCTTCGAAGCAAATCGGATCACCTTCATCGATGATGAGTTGCCTGAGGAAGGCACTGAGCATAACAGGGCTTTATATCTTACGGTGAAGTGTGAAGAGGCGGTGGTTACCAAAGTCTTGGTCGATAATGGGTCCAGTGCTAACATTTGTCCTCTCTCTACACTGGGCAAATTAAAAGTAGACATCGGCAGGGTACGCAAGAACAGCGTATGTGTTCGAGGGTTCGACGGAGGAGGCAAAGCGTCGGTTGGTGACATAGTGCTAGTCTTGACAATTGGGCCAGTGGAGTTCACCATGGAATTCCAGGTGCTGGACATGGTGGTGTCATATAACCTCCTGATAGGGCGACCATGGATCCATGCCGCAAGAGCAGTTCCATCCAGCTTACACCAACTCGTTAAGTTCGAGTGGGATCAACAGGAGATCGTCGTCCGTGGAGAGAACGATCCACAATCAGGCACCATCATTCCCTTTGTTGAAACAGAAGAAGATGTTGGGCCGTGGGTATATCAAGTCTGCGATGTGGTGCCCGCCCACCGAGTTCCGGAAGGGGAATGTATTCCCGGCGACAGAACAATTATTGCGGATGTCATGGTGGCGCATGAAATGTTGCGACATGGTTTCGTACCCGGTAAAGGTCTAGGTGCATCTCTGCAAGGAATCATACAACCGGTATCGGTGGTCGAGAACTTGGGAACCTTCGGCTTGGGATTCCAGCCAACCTCAGAGGACATCCGGCGAGCAAAGAGGAGTAAACAGAAGACATGGGTGCTCCCAAAGCCTGTTCCACGCCTTTCCCAATCTTTTGTCAGGTCCGGAGAAAGAGGATATCCCGCGACAAAGATTCCCGGTCCTACGATCAAGCCAGACGAAGAGTTCTTCAGGAAGTTCGAGGACCTATTCACAGATGTATGTATGCTCGAGGACGGTGAAGGATCTAGTCACGCCGAGATACAGTTTGTGGGACCAAAGGCAAAACTGAATAACTGGAAGGCTACTCCTCTCCCTGTCCGGAAGGAGTCTTGGTAGTTTGTCTTGGATTGTTTTTCTTTCGAAATTTTGTGTTGGGGGTTTGTCCCGGAGTAAAATCCAGTTGTTTTTTCATTTCTGATTTAAGTTTGCAGTTTGTTTTCCCTTTGTACAATTCCCATTAATGAAATTTGGTTCCTTCATGTCTAATTTTGTTTATCTTTTTCCTTCTTTTTACTTTTCTGAACAACCTTCTTGCAACTGATCTTAATGATATGGCGTGCTTAAAGATTAATCAACCCAGTCTAGAAAGTCAATCGGGTTTGGAAATAATAACGCATGAAATAAGAAGTGACGAGAGTGAGTTAGAGTACGGCGATGATGAAGCCGTAGAAGAAATCGGTGAAGAATTAAGTCACTTCGAGGAAAAACCCAAACCGAATTTAAATGATACCGAGGCCGTTAATCTAGGGAATGCGGATGACGTCAAAGAAACCCGGATAAGTGTCCATATTGAACCCAATTCTGAGAGAAGAATTGATCAAAACACTCATGGAGTTTAAAGATATTTTCGCATGGTCGTACGACGACATGCCGGGACTCAGCACTGATCTAGTGGTTCATAGATTACCCACTGATCCGGCATATCCTCCCGTCAAGCAAAGGCTGCGGAAATTCAAGACGGAGATGAGTGTGAAGATTAAGGAGGAGGTAACCAAGCAGTTGCGGGCGAAAGTCATTCGTGTCACTCGATACCCTGAATGGTTGGCTAACGTAGTACCGGTGCCAAAGAAAGACGGAAAGATCAGAGTATGCGTGGACTATCGCAATCTCAACAAGGCAAGTCCTAAGGATAATTTCCCACTTCCCAATATCCATATCCTGATTGATAATTGTGCCGGACGCGAAATTGGATCCTTTGTGGATTGTTATGCGGGATATCATCAGATTTTGATGGACGAAGAGGACGCAGAAAAGACGGCTTTTATCACGCCGTGGGGGACTTATTGCTACCGAGTGATGCCGTTTGGTTTGAAGAATGCAGGAGCAACATATATGAGGGCGATGACTACGGTATTCCATGACATGATACACAAGGAAATTGAGGTGTACGTGGATGATGTGATCATAAAATCTAGGCGTCAAGAAGACCATGTTGCTGACCTCGGGAAGTTCTTTCAAAGACTCCGAAGGTACGACATCAAGCTTAATCCGGCCAAATGCGCATTCGGAGTTCCATCGGGAAAGCTGCTAGGATTCATCGTCAGCCGACGGGGCATTGAGTTGGACCCATCCAAAATCAAGTCCATTCAGGAGTTACCCCCGCCAAAGAATAAAACAGAGGTAATGAGTCTGTTGGGAAGGTTGAATTACATCGGTAGGTTTATTGCCCAACTTACGGCAACCTGTGAACCCATATTCCGTCTATTGAAAAAAGACGTGGCGATAGAATGGACGATAGAATGTGAGGAAGCGTTTGACCAAATCAAAGGGTATCTGTCAAATCCACCCGTACTAGTTCGGCCTGAACCGGGCAGACCCCTGATTCTTTATCTGACGGTTTTGGAGAATTCGTTCGGCTGCGTACTAGGGCAGCATGATCTTACTGGCAGGAAGGAACGGGCCATTTACTACCTCAGTAAGAAGTTTACAGTCCACGAGGTCAAGTACACTCATCTAGAAAAGACATGTTGCGCCCTGACTTGGGTAGCCCAAAAGCTGAAACACTACTTGTCTTCTTACACCACTTACCTCATTTCGCGTCTGGATCCGTTGAAGTATATTTTCCAGAAACCTATGCCTACGGGGAGGTTAGCAAAATGGCAAATATTACTTACGGAGTTCGACATCATATACGTGACAAGGACGGCTATGAAAGCTCAAGCCCTGGCCGATCACTTAGCTGAAAATCCCGTTGATGACGAATACGAACCTTTGAGGACGTATTTTCTAGATGAGGAAGTATTGCAGATTGAGGGGTTGGAACTAACCAAGGATCCAGGATGGAAGCTCTTCTTCGATGGAGCGGCAAACGCAAAAGGAGTCGGAGTAGGGGCTGTGCTCATATCTGAAACAGGACATCATTATCCCGTTACTGCTCAACTGCGTTTTCACTGTACCAATAATATGGCCGAGTACGAGGCATGTATCTTGGGGTTGCGATTAGCGGTGGACATGGATGTACGGGACGTCTTGGTCTTGGGGGACTCGGACCTTCTAGTACATCAGATTCAGGGAGAATGGGAAACCAGAGATTTAAAGCTTATCCCATATCGTCAGTGTTTGCATGATTTGACCAAACGCTTTCGATCGGTAGAATTCAGGCACATCCCGAGGATGCATAATGAGGTTGCCGACGCGTTGGCTACTTTAGCATCAATGCTACATCACCCGGACAAGGTTCGTGTCGATCCGTTACATATCCATGTCCGGAATCAACATGCTTATTGTAATGTAATAGAGGAAGAGGTGGATGGTGAGCCGTGGTTTCATGATGTCAAGGAATACCTCAGGTTAGGAGTATACCCAGAGCAAGCAACTGGAGATCAAAAGCGAGCTATTCGGCGGTTGGCGAACGGATTTTTCCTTAGTGGAGGAGTGCTGTATAAAAGAACCCCAGATTTGGGATTGTTGAGATGTATAGATGCAGGTCAAGCCACAACAGTGATGACGGATATACACTCGGGAGTTTGCGGACCACACATGAGCGGATACGTATTGGCAAAGAAGATCCTTCGAGCAGGATATTATTGGCTCACTATGGAGCGGGATTGTATAAGTTTCGTGCGAAGATGCCATCAGTGTCAGATACACGGAGATTTGATTCATTCTCCGCCGACTGAATTGCATACAATGTCCGCACCATGGCCGTTTGTCGCATGGGGTATGGATGTTATTGGACCTATTGAGCATGCAGCTTCCAACGGTCATAGGTTCATTCTGGTAACGATTGATTATTTTACCAAGTGGGTGGAGGCCAAAACATTCAAATCAGTGACCAAGAAGGCGGTAGTGGACTTCGTACACTCCCACATCATTTGTAGGTTTGGAATTCCAAAGATGATCATTACGGATAACGGTGCAAATCTTAACAGTGGATTGATGAAAGAGGTATGTCAACAGTTCAAGATTACACACCGAAATTCCACACCGTATCGCCCAAAAGCAAATGGTGCGGTCGAGGCAACAAACAAGAACATAAAGAAGATATTGAGGAAAATGGTAGAAGGATCTAGGCAATGGCATGAAAAGCTACCATTTGCGCTGTTGGGTTATCGCACTACCGTCCGGACTTCGGTAGGTGCAACTCCTTACTTGTTGGTATACGGGACTGAAGCAGTAATACCCGCAGAAGTTGAGATTCCATCCCTCCGAATCATCGCTGAAGCCGAGATTGATGACGACGAGTGGGTCAAAACCCGATTAGAGCAATTGAGCTTGATCGATGAAAAGAGATTGACAGACAGCAGTATGTCACGGTCAATTGTATCAAAAGAGAATGGCGAGAGCCTATAACAAGAAGGTACGTCCCAGGAGATTTGAAGTGGGACAGCATGTGCTGAAGAGAGTTCTGCCACATCAAGCCGAGGCGAAAGGCAAGTTCGCTCCAAATTGGCAGGGACCTTTTGTGGTAACTAGAGTATTATCCAACGGCGCTCTATGTCTGACTGATGTCGAGGGAAGATGCACCGATATGGCTATCAATTCCGATGCAGTTAAGAGATATTATGTGTAATTCTTTGATGCATTTGTCAACGTTTGGTTTCGTTTGTGTGTATTTGGCATTTTTCGGAGAATGAAATGACAGAGGCAATTTTTCTGCTACCCAAACACTTTAACCTTTGTTTCCCCATTTGAGCCTTAATTATTCTTTCATATACCCTCTTTCGGAATCATCAAGGGAGATGTGTAACAGAATAGAAAAGAAACAAAGAAGTAATACAAGAAAAAGTGAACTACGTTCGACCTGATTCCTCAAGAAGGATACGTAGGCGCCACACGGCTCGGTCATAATAAAATAAAAATCAAAAATCCCCCAAGCAACAAAACTGGGGCAGAAGTCATTGTTTCGTTTGAAAGATAGTGTGGATTCCGAAAGTTGTAATAAGTTAACCGTTGAGGCTAAACCCCTTTCTTCAGCCTCACGCGCAGAAACCATATTAAGAACCAGAAAGACCTCTCGATCAGTATTTGAAAAGTGCCAAGTCATGTGAACAAAAGCCAAGAGTGACATCCCGACCCTCGATTGAATCCAGGATGCACAAGCCGAAAGGGGATAACGCTCTAGAAGGAATCTCAGGGGTGATACCCCGCCGCACGGAAAGAAAACGTAAATGAGAGAGTCTTAACGGTGAAAACCCTCGCGGGCACCTTAAGGCGAAGGAAGTTGAGAGAAGTAAAATGAGAGAGTCTTACGGTGAAAACCCTTACGGGGCACCTTAAGGCGACGGGAGATAGAGAGAAATGAGAGAATCTCATTAGTGAAAACCCTTTGAAGGGCACTGTGAGGTGACAGGATGAGATGGGTACAAGATGTCGGCATGAGACAAGGTTGGGACACCCGTTTACCTCTAGCAGGACGCGGTATCGGAAAGTGATTGACATGAATAGACTGGGTAGTTTAATCTCAAAGGCGCGGCATAACCATGGGATCAGGCACACATTCAGATAAGTTTTCTTATTTTTGAGTTCAGAAAAGTTTTTCTCTTCTTTTGTCATTTGCGGCCAGTATTCTTTTCTTTTCTTTCATTTTCGAAAATTGATTTTTCAAAGCTTACTACCAAGTCTCCCAAAGCAGTATATTGAAAGTGAATAGGCATGGAACGAGACAATAAGACAGAAGTCGTTACGATAGTAAGATTGGGATGACAGGCTGAGTGGAAGGTTCGCAAGAATTATGGAGTATGATGGACACATGTGGCATGTCCGAAAGATGATTTCACGCAACGGATCACCGGCTAAAAAGAGTCGGATCAAACCGAAGATTGGAATAAAAGGAAAGATAAGGGGTCATTCGTGGGAAGAGTATCGTCCCCAGCAAGCGTCAACGTCGCCCTCGAGGTTCGAGAGAGGCCGAGCAGCTGAAAGAGAAAAGAAAATGGCCCCAACAAGAGTGGCACGACCACTCGCCGCGTTTTGAAACTAACAATTTTTCTTTGATTTAAAAGCAGGAAAAGAGGGTTCGTTGGCAGAAAAGCATACCATCCAGAAGTTTATCAAACTGGGGCAGAAAATTTTCTCCTGTTGCGAAAATTTTCTTGAAAGCAAAGACTTAGAGGATAAGGGTAGAAAGCAACACAAGATTTCGGGAAATACCAGCTCCGAGCAGAATAGTTTTGAGAAAGGCCAGACGACACGACGGGGTAATATTTGAGCTTGGTATCACCTCCCAGCAGTTGTGGGGAAAATAAAACAATGGCTTCGAGATTTGCCTAGCATTATTACATCCCATAATTTGTTCGAGGAGGCAAAAGCGTGAGTCCCAGAGGAGGTATGGGAAGAAGGAAGAGAATGAGGGGTGAAGGAAACAAAGAATACTTCCTCGGCAGCATCATCCCCAGCAGGCGAGTAAACAGTTCCAAAAATATCCCCAGCAGCCAGAAGAAAAAGTAATACGACCCAGGGGAAGGCAATTCCAAGACAGGATAATTCAGAAGAGAAGGTGGTCCGAGAGGCAATGGTACAAAAGGCAAAGGAAGGTAATCAAGATAGGATGAAATCAGTGAGTAGTAGTTGAAGTCAGGGAGCCCGCCTGGAGAATGGAGTGGCGATTTTATTTTGAAGTTGTAGTTGAAGTCAGGGAGCCCGCCTGGAGAATGGAGTGGCGATTTTATTTTGAAGTTGTAATTGAAGTCAGGGAGCCCGCCTGGAGAATGGAGTGGCGATTTAATTTTGAAGTTGTAGTTGAAGTCAGGGAGCCCGCCTGGAGAATGGAGTGGCGATTTTATTTTGAAGTTGTAGTTGAAGTCAGGGAGCCCGCCTGGAGAATGGAGTGGCGATTTAATTTTGAAATAGTAGTTGAAGTCAGGGAGCCCGCCTGGAGAATGGAGTGGCGATTTAATTTTGAAGTTGTAATTGAAGTCAGGGAGCCCGCCTGGAGAATGGAGTGGCGATTTAATTTTGAAGTTGTAGTTGAAGTCAGGGAGCCCGCCTGAAGAATGGAGTGGCGATTTAATTTTGAAGTAGTAGTTGAAGTCAGGGAGCCCGCCTGGAGAATGGAGTGGCGATTTAATTTTGAAGTAGTAGTTGAAGTCAGGGAGCCCGCCTGGAGAATGGAGTGGCGATCTGTTTTAATTTGGTAGAAGAAAGCGGTAGAATGTAACAGAAATCTCCGGCAGGAATCCAAGTTCATAAGAAGAGAAGAAGCATCAGAAGGAACGCCAAGTCAGACAAGATGGCAAGGAGCGCGACAAGATCAAGTTAAAAGGATAGATAAGAACTTGTAGTACTGTAACTTAGTCTAGCTTCTTGTTTTTGTTGCTTAGTGCGGTGTAACAAGGAAATCAGCTAAGCAATGGTAACAGCAGCAACAGCAGTAACAGCGGCAACAGCAATAACAGCGAGATCGCAACAGTCATGGTAGTCCCAGCTACCAGAACTTCCCGAACTACATTGACCTGATTCCCTTTTTAGCCAGGGATATGTAGGAGACCTTTGAAGCAAGATTCGGTCAAAACTTTTCCAAAAATGCTTCATACGGAGTGCTCGAATGGGCAAAATCGCTTATATCTGCTCACTTATCTTTGCACGAAAACTCTTCATGTTTACGCGCAAAGAGGGGCAGCTGTGAGCACGTGATTTTTGCCCTACATGAGAATTACTCCCAGAAAATTCAAAATAAAATAGTTTTGTATTGTGCGTGATTTTGGTGATTTTTGTTTTATTTTTTCTTTTATTATTTATGTCCGTGTGTGCGTGTTTATTTGTTTAAATTAACAAAAATACAAAAATACGTTGCATATGCATTTAAGATTTAATTTTTGCAGTCATGATTAATTAAATAACTCATTTTATGAAAATGAAAAAATAATCACAAAAATATGTATTTTTGCATGTTAGCCTTTAAATGTCCAATTGTGTGATTTGTTTTTTAAATATTTGTGATAATTACTATTTAGAGTTAATTAGTATTCTAGGATAATTTGGTCAAGTATTAATTTAAGATTGTATTTTATTTCTAGTGAAGAAAAGAAAAATATATAAATAAGGCAAGGAGAAATTCGGAGTGGGCTAATTTAATTAATCCCTAAGCCCAAGTCTTGAAACCCAACCCAAACACACCCCAAATCCGACCCATCGCCCGAACCGACCCACCACCTTTCTATTATGAACCGTTGGATTCACATGATCCAACGGCTAAGATTAAACGCCCCTTTTAATTACCCAAACCCCTCCCAAACCCTAATTCCCATTCATCTCTTCAGAGAGCAATTGAAACCGCCGCCACACACCACCACAAACCGCCGGCCGGAAATCGTCTCCGCCGGCGGCACCACCCCAAACCACCCCAAATTAACACCAAACAATCCCCCACACCCCCTCTACATGAATCCGGCGTCAGTTAGCTTCGAACATTACTCGAACGCTTCGAATATCCGTTCGAAGTTCATCGGAATTTGAAAATCCGTCCCAAACCACTTCAAAATCGCACCATAAACTCCCCACGCCTCCCATATACCCCCACTAACCTTGGTTCGACTCGAATCTAGCCGGAGTTGGAAAAACCCCAAATCCCACTCACATGAACCCTAGAAATCCAAAACGGGTTCTTCGTGCGAAATTGTTAGGAGATTGAGGTATAGTGGACTTTAATCTAAGTGTTCTCAGCCGAGAACACCCAGATTAAGGCCCGCTTTGCTTCAATGATTCAAGGGTGAAGTGATTCGCGATTCGTTCAAATTCCGGATTCATTGCTTCAAAGGTATTCTTTTTCCTTATTCTGGTCTCGTCTAAGTTCTATGTTGTATCCATTCATGTGATGTTTTCCAGTTTTCCCATTTCTATTTAGCTTTCTGTTCTACACTTATGGACCTTTTTATTTGGTCGATTCCTTCTGTGTTCAGTAGTTAAAATGAATCGTATATTCAGTTCGATTAAGGTCGTCAAGCATTTAATTCGTATTTGATTTGGTTCCTTGATTCTGCTTGAAGCATATTGAATCTGTAGGTCACTCATTTGTTATCAATTGCGTATGTTTGTCGTCGACTAATCAATGTGGTCGAGTAGTTTCGTAGGTCTTGTTTATTAGCATTGATTGAATAGCCGTTAGGAGTTAAATTGGTTGTTTGATTGATTGATCATTATGAAATAGGAATTGAATTGGTTGGATTTGTTTGAATTAAAATAGGACCATGAATTGTACTCCTGGTAGTGTTCTGCAAAGCATTAAGCTGATAGGCCTGTTGTGAACTAAGTAAAGTAATAGCTTAATGAGGGCGGATGACTGTGCAAAACATTGGCAGTTAAGTAGGAATCACATGGGCACAATATCACTAAGGGAGGGCACACCTGAATGTTAATGTCATGACTGCCAGTGCACTGGTTGATTAAATAATGGTATAAGGCACTTGTAGTGGGCTGGCAGAGCATGGGCTAGGCAGAGGGATGGGTCTGCCCAGGGGAATCTACTGGGCTGGCAGAGAAGAGTGTGGGCAGGGTGGGTCTGCTGATTATTGTATTTTAGAGTTTCTGATTCTTTTGGCTTGGGGGTGTTCTTTTAACTATAAGTATAAGAGACATAGAGTAAGGGTAAAGGGGATACACAGAGATAGATTAGAGAGTACCTGGAGATACGAAAAAGAGTTTGAGACAGTGAACTAGAGAGAAAAGAACACTGGACATACAGGAAGGGTTCAATATATACACATTTTTAGGGATATACACACAGTAAGGGCTGAGAACACACATATACAAGACTATAGATAGAGAAAGCTAGGAAGTATAGGCCAAGAGACTGTTTCATTGGTTTTTGGGTACTGTTTTCGTGTGTTTTAGTTGGGAGTGGCTGAGTGTTGGTCATTTGGTTGCTTGTTGTTCCTGTGTTGGTGGTATTGATCTCCTGCTGCATGCTACTGCTGTGCTGAGTTTGTTGTTGGCTTGGGTTGCTGTGTGACTGCTGTTTGGTCCACCATTTGTGGTTGATTCTGCCGGGTTCTTAGTTCTTCTGCTACTGCTGTTTAGTTTATGACTGGGTGTTGATTTGTTGCTGTTGTTTTGGCTCCTGTTTTCCCCTGCTATTGGTCTGTTGTTGCTGCTGTCCTGTGCATTTGGTGCTACTGGTCTTTGTTGTTGTTTGATCCAGTGTAATTGTTGTTGGTCGTGTGGTTGTTGTTGTTGTGCATTCTGCTGCTGCAACTAACTTCTCCCCATTGTAATTTCCAGGTATACATTCGAGCTTATTCCATGTAGATCTCATGCTTGAAAAAGGAAAATGAAAAGAACTGAAGTTGGCTCATATAGTTTGATTGTTTATTACGTTTAAACTGTTTTCTCATATATAACTCGTTGAAGTACTGTTAGCATTCCTATTGTACGTAATATTGGATTGTATGAATTCGAACCTTTGAAAACATTGCTGGTACTCGAGCTTTATCAAATATTTGAGACTATTAAGATGATGGATAATAGGCTGGGATTTCAATTAAGCTTAGCGGGTAGAGAAATTAGAAAGGATTCACTGATATCCTATTGTGATAGCATTTCCAGAAACGACATAGGTTGATGGCATAAAAACAGGTTCGAGTGTTGAATAAGACATTACCATTTAGACTAATCTCACAATAAGTAGTATTAGTAGTTAATGAAGATAGACTAAAATAATCCGTTAATGAGCGTTTGTAGATCAACTAATTCGAATGATTTTTGTCGGAATTCACTAGGTCACTTGAGTAAATAACATTCGCTTTAAATAGCAATTTGAATAAAATTAGTAACTAATGTAGTGATGAACGTTAGCATGAAGTTCAAAATGACTTTTGTATTACACATAGTTAACTCCATTGGCTCAATTCATCTAATACGGTCGGTTTAAATTAATTAGAGAATGGTTAGTTTGTTCTGATATTTTGTCAAATTCGTATGCTATTTATAATTTTAGTTCTAGTATTATTCGCTTGTAGAATAAGGTATAAAACAATTTCCTTTATGCAAGCTCGAGTGCAATTTCCGTTCACATTGATTCAATAACTAATAAGAGGTCCGAGCTTATAAACATGCAATAAATTAGGACCTTTTCTCTTTTATTTAGAGACGAACTTAGTAGAAAAAATGTAGTCACTTTAGGATTGTCCTTTTAAAATAAACGAGATGAGCCTCACCAAAAATACACCATTGTGGGGCCCTCGAATAATTGTCATGAAAACTTAGACTTGAAAGGACCGTCTAGTAAATTTCACGGTCCTTCTCCCAAAGTTAAGTAGACGATAGACTCTTTAGGCACGACTTGAAATAAAAATTACTTTCCTGAATACGGGTGTGCATTTATGTGACCCAAATCTTACTCTCGGCGAAACTGAAATACATTAGAGTCGCAGGCGTACTGGTTACGGTGCGGCTCGAAATGTGTTTTCGTAACGTCGCAATTCTTCTAAAAAATAAAAGCGGAGCATTAAAAGCACACCGTCAAAATATATAAAGAATCAGATAAAAACAAAAATTGCAATTGAGCGACCGTGCTAAAACCACGGAATCCGGGAGTGCCTAACACCTTCTCCCGGGTTAACAGAATTCCTTATCCAGATTTCTAGTTTCGCAGACTGTATTACGGAGTCATAAATTTCCTCGGTTCGGGATTTAAACCGGTGACTTGGAACACCATTATTTTTCCAAGTGGCGACTCTGAATTAAATAAACTAGTCCCGTCTCGATTGTCCTTTAATTGGAAAAACTCCATTGCGCCCTCGTGGATGCGTAAAAAGGAGGTGTGACAGCTCTGGCGACTCTGCTGGGGAACCATGACCTCGAACTTCGGTTCGGGGTCTAAGAACTCGAGCTCATTTAAATTGTTATTTTGTCTAGAAGCGGAATTGGCCGGCTAGGCCTGGAACCGCTGAAGCGACCCTTTGGTCGCGGATACGGACTCGTAGGAGCGGAAATTTTTCCGCAGAAGCGAAAATCGCTGTAAGTTAAGTGTATCAGAAGTTAGAAAAATTTCAGAACATTTCACACATTTGGGTCTCGGCTTTAGAGGCAATTTGGGCGATTTTGAAGAGAAATTCAAGGGAAATCATCGGGTAATCAACTATGGACTTAAACTATGATTAGTATTGATAATATTATGCAATTATATCATGAAAATGGAGGAATTTGGGGTAATTTATGGAGGATTTCTTATCTGCGCTGTCTTACCCTTGTTTATTACCACTGAGTCTGGCAGTACTCATTTTACTCCCTGCACCTTGTGTGCAGATCCAGGTACCTCTCGGCAGTGATCCAGTAGCTGTGCGAGGCGACGTTTGTGGATATTCGAGGTAGCTGCAGAGTCCGCAGGACCCGATATTCCTTCTTACTGTCTTGATGTTGTATTGACTTTTCTTTCCGCACTTGGTATCTTGTAAACCTTTATACAATCATGTTCAGTAGAGGCTCACGACTCTTGACCCTTCGGTCTATGGGAGTTGATGTATTATGGGACTTGGTTCCCCGTTTTCGTTATATGTATCAATGTTATTTCGTAAATTTAAAATGTTTAAATGGGCTAAAGAGAGCTTCTAGCTCCGTTGTGGATATTGATTGGTCAGGCTGGCTTAGCAATGTGTCGGGCGCCATCACGACCAGATTTGGGGTCGTGACAGAGCCTAGGTTTACTAGGCCTCATGAGTCTTGAGCCGGTTGGTAGAGTCTTGTGGATCGGTACGGGGACGCCTTTACTTATCCTCGGGAGGCTGCAAACCTTTAGGAAACACTTCACTTTTCTTGAACTCTATCGTGTGATCTTGTTGTTCTGAGAACTGAACTTCTATATTCTATTCTTTCGCAGATGGCGAGAACGCGAGCATCGGGACGAGGTGGACAACCTCCATTGCCACCTGCTAGAGGCCGTGGGCGCAGTCCTGCTAGAGGTAGAGGCAAGGCAGCTGAGGCAGTGCCAGCTGACCTGCCCGTTGTACCTATTCAGGAGCAGCCCCCAGTGATTGATGCTCCAGCAAGCACACGCTCTGGCATCGGCAATGCCTATTGTTATTCCTAGCCTTCAGGAGACTTTGGCCTAGATATTATTAGTCTGTACTAGGTTGGCACAGGTAGTTTCGGCTACCACTACAGCATCGACATCAGATCGGGGGTGGTTATCATACCCTCGCAGCTCGCACACCAAAGCAGGTTGTGTTGGGACTTCAGATGCCAGAGGCAATCCCAGCTTAGGTAGTTGCACTGGCTTATTCCTCCAGCTGCACCAGCTCCAGCTCCAGAGCATATGATTCAAGTTATGCCCGATGACGAGCAGCGTCGTCTCGAGAGATTTGGTAGACTTCAGCCACCCCATTTCAGTGGCGTTGAGGGCGAGAATGCCCAGGGTTTCTTAGATAAGTGTCAGAGGATATTGCGGACAACTGGTATTCTTGAGTCCAGCGGAGTTTCATTTACTACCTTTCAGTTCACTTGTCCCGCATTTGATTGGTGGGAAGAGTTTGAGAGGCGTAGGCCTGCAGGAGCAGCACCTCTCACATGGCAGCAGTTCTCTACTCTCTTTCTAGAGAAATATGTACCTCAGTCTCGTCGCGAGGAGCTACGTCGCCAGTTCGAGTGGTTGATTCAGGGCGACATGTCTGTGACCCAGTATGAGCTTAGATTCACTCGGTTGGCTAGGCATGCCACATGGATGATCCCCACTGATAGGGAGAGGATCAGGAGGTTCATTGATGGCCTCAACTACTCTATCCGTATTCTTGTGACCAGCGAGCGAGTTCTGTCATCATCGTTTGAGCAGGTAGCTGATATGGCACGCTCCATCGAGGCGGATCGTCGCC
Organism: Nicotiana noctiflora; assembly: GCA_032618575.1. Lineage (NCBI taxonomy): Eukaryota > Viridiplantae > Streptophyta > Magnoliopsida > Solanales > Solanaceae > Nicotiana > Nicotiana noctiflora. Next base: position 57,753 of record JASVEL010008487.1, read on the forward strand.
GAGAGAGAGAGGAGCGGGAGGCCAAGAGGCCTCGCGGTTCTGGCAGTTTCAGCGGTGCTCCATCTAGAGGGCATTCCCAGCAGAGCAGAGGTCGCTCATCTAGACCTTCTCATTCAGGCCGCCCAGAGCAGAGCGGAGGTTCTTATGGTCGTGGTCGACAGGGGTTTCAGCAGGGTCAGTCATCACTTAGTGCCCTCCCAGCCCGGAGTGCAACACCTACTTCTCCAGCACCAGGTGCATGTTATGAGTGTGGTGAGTTTGGCCACATGAGGAGACAGTGCCCTCGACTACGTAGGGGCAGGACTCAGCAGAGGGATCAGCCCTCCTCTTCAGCACCATCTCAGTCTAGTAGAGGTGGAGGTCGGTCTTCTCGTGGTCGCCCCAGGGGCGAGGAGAGATCTGGTGGAGGCCAGGCACGGTTCTATGCACTTCCTGACAGGCGTGATGCAGTTGCCTCCGATGCAGTGATTACAGGTATCATTTCTGTCTGTCACGGAGATGCCTCTGTTCTATTTGATCCAGGGTCTACATATTCTTGCGTGTCCTCTTATTTTGCACGTCATTTGGGTGAGACTCGTAGTAGTCTTGATTTGCCTGTTCATGTATCCACCCCCGTGGGTGATACGATCGTTGTAGATCATGTCTATAGATCCTGTGTTATATCTATTGGGGGTCTGGAGACCCAGGCCGATTTGTTATTGTTGGGTATGGTGGACTTTGATGTTATATTGGGTATGGACTGGTTGTCTCCGTACCATGCTATATTGGACTGTCATGCTAAGACAGTTACATTGGCCATTCCTGGTATTTCTCAGATTGAGTGGCGGGGTTCGACCGATTTCGTCCCTAGCCGTGTTATTTCATTCCTAAAAGCTCAGAAGATGGTTGAAAAAGGGTGTTTATCGTACTTAGCTTTTGTGAGGGATGTGGGAGCTGAGTCTCCTAGCATTGATTCTGTACCTGTTGTGAGGGACTTCCCAGATGTATTCCCCTCAGACCTGCCGGGCATGCCGCCGGACAGGGATATTGATTTTGGCATTGACTTGGTGCCGGGCACTCAGCCCATATCCATTCCTCCTTATCGGATGGCACCAGCTGAGTTGAAAGAACTGAAAGAGCAACTTCAAGAACTTCTGGATAAGGGTTTCATCCGTCCTAGTGTGTCTCCGTGGGGTGCGCCGGTATTATTTGTTAAAAAGAAAGATGGTTCCATGCGAATGTGTATTGATTATAGGCAATTGAACAAAGTGACAGTGAAGAACAAGTACCCTCTACCGCGCATAGATGATTTGTTTGATCGGTTACAGGGTGCGAGGGTGTTTTCTAAGATCGATCTTCGTTCAGGCTATCATCAGCTGAAGATCAGGGACTCGGATATTATGAAGACTGCATTCAGGACCCGATATGGTCATTATGAGTTTCTTGTGATGTCGTTTGGGCTGACCAACGCCCCAGCAGCATTTATGCATCTGATGAACAGTGTGTTCATGCCTTATTTGGATTTATTTGTGATTGTGTTCATTGATGACATTCTAGTCTACTCCCGTAGTCAGGAGGAGCATGCTCAGCATTTGAGTACTGTGTTGCAGAGATTGAGGGATGAGAAGCTATATGCTAAATTTTCCAAGTGTGAGTTTTGGCACGAGTCCGTGGCATTTCTAGGACATGTGGTGTCTCGTGATGGTATTCAGGTTGATCAGAAAAAGATAGAGGCGGTGCAGAGTTGGCCTAGACCGACCTCAGCTACAGAGATCAGGAGTTTTCTTGGCTTGGCGGGATATTATCGCCGGTTTGTTCAAGGATTTTCATCCATTGCTTCTTCATTGACTAAATTGACCCAGAAGGGTGCACCATTCGTGTGGTCGGATGAGTGCGAGGAGAGCTTTCATGTGACGACCCAAAGGGTCATCACTTATTTTATTAATAATTTCGAGCTTCTGAGGCCTTGAAAACCTCATTCCATGTTGCCTCGATTTACGTGCATGATCCGAGCATGTAGCCGGAGAGATTTTGTGATAGAAAATATGAATTCTATGAGAAATTTGGATAAAAATGATATTAATATTGATATGGTTGACTTCGGTCAACATTTTTGGTAAACGGATCGGGACCCGAGATTGGATGGTCCCGAGAGGTCCGTAGGAAAATATGGGACTTGGACATGTGTCCGGAGTTGAATTCTGAGGCCTAGAGCCCAAGTTATGAATTTTTATGTGAAATTGTTTTTGATGCAATTATTAAAGGAAATAAATTAATAGACCTTGGTATCGGGCTCGTATTTTGGTTCCGACGCCGGTACAAGTCTTAAATATTATATATGTGATTTCCGTAAAGTTTGGTGACATTTGGATGTCGTTTGAGATGTTTTGGACCTTGAGTTCCAAGTTAAGAAGTTTTGAAAATCAAAAGTATGAAAATCATGAGTTTGAGGCTCGATTTGATTAAAACGAAGTGATATTGGCGATATGATCGCACGAACAAGTCCATAATGTGTTTTTGAAGTTGTGTACATGTTTGGTTTGGAGCCCGGAGGGCTCGGGTAAAGATTTGATAGGCCGTTGGATGAAATTCTGAATTTTGAACTGCTGTTTTTTTCACCCAGCTGTTGGCTTCGCAATTGCGAAGAATTTCTCGCAATTGCGAAGGGGACATTGTAAGGCAAGGCTCGCAAATGCGAACCTTGATCGCAAATGCGAAGCCAGCCTTGTTCGCAAATGCGAACAATTGTTCGCATTTGCGAAGGTCCCCAGTGCTGCCTATGTTCGCAAATGCGAACAATAGTTCGCAAATGCGAACATTCCCCATACTGCCTTGGTTCGCAAATGCGAACCATTGTTCGCAAATGCGAACACTGCCTTATACAACATGTGTTCGCAAATGCGAACATTAGTTCGCAAATGCGAGATGTTCGCAAATGCGAACAAATGTTCGCAAATGCGAACTTCCCACCCTTAGCTTATTTTTCAAACTCCGGAAATTGGTCGGGGTTCGCAATTGCGAACCCATGTTCGCAAATGCGAACACAGAGACCTGAAAAACACGAATTTTCAGTCATTTCTTCATTTTTCACAAAACCAAAACACCCATTTGCGACTCTTCAAGGATTTCTTCTTCATCAAAACGATTGTAAGTCACTTTTTACTTAATTCTTTCAATTCCTAACATCATTAAACATGTTTTTCATAAGAAATCAATGATTTTCATGGTAAAATTCTTGTTTTTGTTAGAAAATAGGGTTTTTCATAAATTGGGGAATTGGACCTCGAATTGAGGTCCGATTTTGAAACAAATTATATACATGAACTCGTGGGGGGATGGGTAACCAGATTTTGGTCCTAACCCCGAATTCCGACCATGTGGGCCCGGGGTTGAAATTTACTATTCATGGCAGAATGTTGTAAAAGTGGTATTTGGTATTAAAAATTAGTTTGTTGAGTAGAATTGATGATATTAAATCAATTGTGTATAGATACGGTTGGATTGGAGCCAAATTGAAAGAAAAGACATTTCCACGGATTGGATTGTTCATAAGCATTCGAGGTAAGTGTTTGTTCTATCATAGCTTGAGGGAATAGGATTATGTGTTATGTGTTATGTGATCGAGTGCGGTGTATGGGCTGTGGTGACGAGCATCCATACACTGGCGTCTAGTATGACCGTGAGTCGTTGGAAAATAATTATTTTGAGATATATTGCAGATGAATTGTTATTGTTCTCCCTTGTTGGGACTTGTTGTGAAGATAATTATTGATTGCCCTTGATGGGACGATTTATGAATTGTTGTTTCTTTCTCTGCCCTTAATCTGTGATTGTTATTTGGGTGAGGAAGAGTGATAATGCACGAAGGGTGATGCCGTGCCATGTTTATTTATTTATGCACGAAGGTTAATGTCGTGCCATGTTTATTTATTGATTATGCACGAAGGATCATGCCGTGCCTGTTATTGAACCATGTACGAAGGATCATGCCGTACTATGGATGTGAGGATGAGAGTAAAAGCACGAAGGGTGATGCCGTGTACTTTATTTGTTTATTTGGTGAGGATGAGAGTAAAAGCACGAAGGGTGATGCCGTGCAATTGTTTGCTATTCCTTGACTTGATATTACTTGTTTTTCCATTATATTTTATTTGGGTGATGCCGTACAATTGTTTGCCATTTCTTGACTTGATATTACTTGTGTTTCCATTATACCTTGTTTTCCTTGTGAACTTATTTGATTGTTATTTGGGTGAGGAAGAGTGATAATGCACGAAGGGTGATGCCGTGCCATGTTTATTTATTTATTTATGCACGAAGGATCATGCCGTGCCCTATTATTGAACCATGTACGAAGGATCATGCCGTACCATGGATGTGAGGATGAGAGTAAAAGCACGAAGGGTGATGCCGTGTACTTTATTTGCTTATTTGGTGAGGATGAGAGTAAAAGCACGAAGGGTGATGCCGTGCAACTGCTTGCTATTTCTTGAATTGATATTACTTGTGTTTACATTACACTTTGTTTTTCCTTGTGAATTTATTAACTGTGGTTAATTGTTGAATTCTTTAAGATATTCCTTATTGTGTTAATACTTGATTATTTCTTGTTATTTTGTGGTACACATATATATATTGAATTGCACAGGTTTGTGTGGGTGTCTGGTCCTAGGCTTGTCACTACTTCGCCGGGATAGGCCAGGCACTTACCGGCACATGGGGTCGGTTGTGCTGATGCTACACTTCTGTGCGTTTTTGCACAGGTCCAGGTTACGATCAGGAGCAGCAGCGGCAGTAAATAGATTGCGTGGGAGTTGATCACATTTGAGACCGAGGTAGCTTGCAGACGTCCGCAGGCCCGGCGTCTCTTTCTTTATTTATGTTAATAGCTGTAGTCTCATTGTTCCGAGACTAACAGAATTATGTTATATTTCCTTCAGACTTTTATGTGTAGTATTCCATAGTAGTTTGTGAGTTGGTGACTCCAAGTCTTGGGTAGAGGATTTCAGTATGATTTTACCTTGTGAATTGTTATTTCCATTTCGATAAAGTATTCCGCATTTATTTAATTAAAATTGTGTTAAAAACATGATAGTATGAATACAGTGGCTTGCCTAGCTACCACGAGTAGGCGCCATCACGATCCCGATATTGGGGGAAAATCCGGGTCGTGACAAGTTGGTATCAGAGCTCTAGGTTACATAGGTCTCACCACTCACGAACAAGCTTAGTAGAATTTGAGAGGTAGGTACGGAGACGTCCGTACTTGTCCTCCAGAGTCTATTGAGTTAGGAAAAAGTCTCTCATTTGTTCTTTCTTGTCGTGCTACTTAATCCTCAATTATTGATTGAATTTCTATTCTGTCCTTTCGCAGATTGTAAGGACACGCGCTTCTTCGTCCGCTGACCAGCAGCCCGAGCCCCAGACAGCTCCCGTGAGGGGCAGGGGCCAAGGCCGTATCAGAGGCCATGGTAGGGGTAGAGCTCAGCCCCAGGCAGCTACTCCGGAGGTGGAGCCTCATATTGAGATTGACGAGGAGGTTCCGATTCCAACAGCTCCAGTGGGCCCAGCTCAGGTCCCAGGAGAGGCTTTGATTACCCCGGATCTCCGGGATGCTTTGGTCGGAATAGCGGGATTTATGGATAGCATTGCCAGAGCGGGTCTATTATCAGTTGCCCCACCCACTTCTCAGGCTGGAGGAGGGGCCCAAACTCTTATTGCTCTTACTCCGGAGCCAGTAGCTCCTCGGCCTCAAGCACCAGTGGTTCAGCCAGCTGTGGCCACTCAGTTAGGTACCACAGCTCAGGCCAGGTGATGGAGCGGCCATGACTTCTGATTCGTTATGGAGGCTTGATCGGTTCTCTAAGCTATTTACCACTACATTCGGCGGAGCCACATCAGAGGATCCTCAGGACTTCTTATTCAGTTGCCATGAGATTCTCAAGAATATGGGGATCGTGGAGTCAAATGGAGTTGACTTCTGTACATTCAGACTTGCAGGATCCACCAAGACTTGGTGGAGAGATTATTGCTTGACTCGACCAGCAGGGTCCCCAGCTTTATCATGGGACCAGTTTGCGGAACTATTTATGGAGAAGTTTCTCCCTGCTACTCAGCGGGATGTACTTCGGAGGCAGTTTGAGCGCCTCCATCAGGGCACTATGACAGTTACACAGTATGAGACGAGATTTATTGACTTGGCTCGTCATGCGGTGGTGATACTTCCCACGGAGCGGGAGAGGGTCCGCGGATTTATAGATGGGCTTAATCAGCCGATTAGACTCCAGATGGCTGTGGGCGTGGGGAGTGACATATCATTTCGGGAAGGCGGCCAATGCGGCACGTAGAGTTGAGATGGCTCTTGCTAGGGAGGCGGTTATTCTTCGGATAAGAGGCCTCGTCATTCGAGCGAGTTTGGTGGTTCTTCCTCTGGTAGGAGAGAATCCTTTGATAGAGGCCAGTCTTCCAGGCCTTTTCATTCCGCCCTTCAGGCTTCACAGGGTGGATCAGGTGATCGTGGTTCTCGGGGGTATTATTCAGACCAGTCTCCTATTAGTGCTCAGCCTCTTCAGAGCGTTCGTGGAGGCCATTCAGGTCGTCAGGGCCAGCAGCCCTATCAGTCTAAGAGTTGCTACGGTTGTGGCGACCCAGGTCATTTTATCAGGAATTGCCCTATAGCGGCGGGCAACTCTCAGCAGCGAGGTCCTCGTCCTATGATTCAGGCCCCAGCTGACCCTCAGCCTGCCCAGCCAGCCAGAGGCGGGGGTAGAGATTTTAGAGGTGGAGGTCGAGACCGTAGAGGTAGAGACCGTCCGGCCAGAGGTAGAGGTCAGCCAGTTGATGGTCGTCCTAGAGACGCAGCTCAGAGGGGAGGTGCAGATCCCCGTTTCTATGCTTTACCAGCCAGGCCAGAGGCAGAGGCATCAGATGCCTGTGATTACAGGTACTATTCTTGTGTGTGGCAGAGGTGCTTCGGTATTATTTGACCCTGGATCTACATATTCCTATGTGTCTTCCTACTTCGCACCGTATTTGGTTGTGCCCAGCTATGCTCTGGATATTCCAGTTTATGTGGCTACGCCAGTGGGTGACTCCATTGTAGTCGATCGGGTGCATCGTTCGTGCGTAGTTATATTTGGGGGTCTTGAGACCCGTGTGGATCTGTTGCTTTTGGATATGGTAGATTTTGATGTCATATTGGGGATGGACTGGTTGTCCCCATACCATGCTATTCTTGATTGTCATGCTAAGACTGTCACCTTAGCCTTGCCAGAATTACCCCGATTAGAGTGGAAGGGTACCTCAAGCCACTCCGTTCGCACTGTTATTTCTTATGTTAAGGCTCGACGTATGGTCGAGAAGGGGTGTCTAGCTTATTTGGCTTATGTTCGTGATTCCAGTGCAGAAGTTCCTTCCATTGATTCAGTCCCTATTGCACGGGAGTTTCCGAAGGTTTTTCCTTCAGACCTGCCGGGCATGCCACCCGACAGGGATATTGACTTCTGTATTGATTTGGCACCGGGCACTCAGCCCATCTCTATTCCACCCTATCGTATGGCCCCGCCGGAGTTAAAAGAGTTGAAAGATCGGTTGCAGGACCTTCTTGAGAAGGGTTTTATCAGACCCAGTGTTTCCCCCTGGGGAGCACCTGTATTATTTGTAAAGAAGAAGGATGGCTCGATGCGGATGTGTATTGATTACCGGCAGTTAAACAAAGTGACTATCAAAAATAAATATCCACTGCCGAGGATTGATGATTTGTTTGACCAGCTCCAGGGAGCAAGGTATTTTCAAAGATAGACTTGAGGTCAGGCTACCATCAGCTGAAGATCAGGGCGGCTGACATTCCTAAGACATCCTTTCGCTCTAGATATGGGCATTATAAGTTCTTGGTCATGTCCTTCGGGTTGACCAATGCCCCGACAGCATTCATGGAGTTGATGAATCGGGTATTCAGGCCTTACTTAGATCTGTTCGTGATAGTCTTTATAGATGACATCCTGGTATACTCCCGCAGCCAGGAAGAGCACGAGCGACACCTCAGAGTGGTTCTTCAGACTCTGAAGGATAATCAGCTATATGCCAAATTTTCGAAATGTGAGGTTCTAGTTGAGTTCAGTTGCATTTTTTGGTCATATTGTATCAGCGGAGGGTATTTAGGTAGACCTGAAGAAGATTGAGGCAGTTAAGAATTGGCCTCGACCAGCTTCAGTGATCGAGATACGGAGTTTCTTGGGGTTAGCAGGTTATTACCGTCGGTTCGTAGAGGGATTTTCCTCTATTGCAGCCCCGATGACCAGATTGACCCAGAAGGCTGCCCAGTTCAGATGGTCAGACGAGTGTGAGGCGAGCTTTCAGAAGCTCAAGACAGCCCTAACTATGGCACTGGTATTGGTTTTGCCCACGTGTTCAGGGCCTTTCATAGTCTATTATGATGCTTCCCGTATTGGTCTTGGAGCAGTATTGATGCAGGATGGCAAAGTTATTGCTTATGCCTCGAGACAGTTGAAGATCCACAAGAAACATTATCCGGTTTATGAACTAGAGTTGGCAGCGGTTGTTCATGCTTTGAAGATTTGGAGGCATTATCTATATGGTGTGACATGTGAGGTGTACACTGATCACAAAAGCCTACAATACTTGTTCAAGCAAAAGGAGTTGAATCTACGACAGCGGAGATGGTTAGAGTTGCTAAAAGACTATGATGTTACTATATTATATCACCCAGGTAAGGCCAATGTGGTGGCCGATGCATTGAGTAGAAAGTATGCCAGCATGGGTAGTCTTGCATACATTCCGGTCAGTCAGAGACCATTAGCTCTAGATGTCCAGGCCTTAGCCAACCGGTTCGTGAGATTAAACATTTCGGAACCTAGCAGGGTGTTAGCCTGCACGGTCGCTCGTTCTTCTTTATTAGAGCGTATCCGTGAGAGGCAATTTGATGATCCTCGTTTGCGTGAGTTGAGAGATACAGTACAGCGGGGAGGTGCCACACAGGTAAATCTAGATGATGATGGGGTATTGAAATTGCAGGGTCGAGTTTGTGTGCCCAATGTCGAAGGGATTCGAGAGTTGATCTTAGCAGAGGCCCATAGTTCGCGGTATTCTATTCACCCAGCGCCGCGAAGATGTACCAGGACTTACGGCAGCACTATTGGTGGCGCAGAATGAAGAAAGATATCGTTGCGTATGTCGCTCGGTGTCTAAATTGTCGGCAGGTGAAATATGAGCACCAGAGACCTGGTGGTGTATTCCAGAGGATTGAAATTCCCGAGTGGAAATGGGAGCGGATCACTATGGACTTTGTCACTGGACTTCCTTTGACTCGGAGGAAATTTGATGCTATTTGGGTCATTGTTGATAGGCTGACCAAGTCAGCACACTTTATTCCAGTATCTGTCTCCTACTCGTCGGAGAGGTTAGCGGAGGTTTACATTAGGGAGATTGTTCGTCTCCGTGGAGTGCCAGTATCTATTATCTCTGATCGGGGTACGCAGTTTACCTCGCGGTTCTGGAGAGCGGTCCAGCAGGAGTTAGGCACCCAGGTTCAGTTGAGTACAGCATTTCATCCTCGGACGGATGGCCAGTCCGAGAGGACTATTCAGATTCTTGAGGACATGCTTCGAGCCTGTGTTATTGATTTCGGAGGCTCGTGGGATCAGTTTCTACCATTAGCAGAGTTCGCCTACAATAACAGCTACCAATCTAGCATCCAGATGGCTCCGTATGAGGCGTTGTATGGTAGGCGATGTCGATCACCAGTTGGATGGTTTGAACCGGGAGAGGCTCGGTTGTTGGGTACAGACTTAGTTCAAGAGGCCTTAGATAAGGTCAAGACTATTCAGGAGAGATTGCGTTCAGCTCAGTCTAGGCAAAAGACTTATGCGGATCGTAAGGTTCGAGACGTAGATTTCATGATTGGTGAACGAGTATTGCTCCGAGTGTCGCCTATGAAGGGCGTGATGAGGTTTGGGAAGAAGGGCAAGCTCAGCCCTAGGTATATTGGTCCATTTGAGATTCTAGACAGAGTGGGAGGGGTGGCTTGCAGATTAGCTTTGCCGCCTAGCTTATCAGCCGTGCATCCAGTTTTTCATGTATCTATGCTTCGGAGATACCACGGCGATCCCACACATGTGTTAGACTTCGGTACTGTCCAATTGGACAATGATCTATCCTACGAGGAGGAGCCGGTGGCTATTCTAGATCGGCAGGTTCGACAGCTAAGGTCGAAGAGTTATCCTTCTGTACGTGTTCAGTGGAGAGGTCAGCCTCCTGAGGCATCGACCTGGGAGTCCGAGTCTGATATGCGGAGCCGCTACCCACATTTGTTTCCTGACTCAGGTACTTTTTTCTTTTGTCCGTTCGAGGACGAACGGTTGTTTTAGAGGTGGAGATTGTGACGACCCAAAGGGTCATCACTTATTTAATTAATCATTTCGAGCTTCTGAGGCCTTGAAAACATCATTCCATGTTTCCTCAATTTACGTGCACGATCCGAGCATGTAGCCGGAGAGATTTTGTGATAGAAAATATGAATTCTATGAGAAATTTGGATAAAAATGATATTAATATTGATATGGTTGACTTCGGTCAACATTTTTGGTAAACGGATCAGGACCCGAGATTGGATGGTCCCGAGAGGTCCGTAGGAAAATATGGGACTTGGACATGTGTCCGGAGTCGAATTCTGAGGCCTAGAGCCCAAGTTATGAATTTTTATGTGAAATTGTTTTTGATGCAATTATTAAAGGAAATAAATTAATAGACCTTGGTATCGGGCTCGTATTTTGGTTCCGACGCCCGGTACAAGTCTTAAATATTATATATGTGATTTCCGTAAAGTTTGGTGACATTTGGATGTCGTTTGAGATGTTTTGGACCTTGAGTTCCAAGTTAAGAAGTTTTGAAAATCAAAAGTATGAAAATCATGAGTTTGAGGCTCGATTTGATTAAAACGAAGTGATATTGGCGATATGATCGCACGAACAAGTCCATAATGTGTTTTTGAAGTTGTGTACATGTTTGGTTTGGAGCCCGGGGGGCTCGGGTAAAGATTTGATAGGCCGTTGGATGAAATTCTGAATTTTGAACTGCTGTTTTTTTCACCCAGCTGTTGGCTTCGCAATTGCGAAGAATTTCTCGCAATTGCGAAGGGGACAGTGTAAGGCAAGGCTCGCAAATGCGAACAATTGATCGCAAATGCGAAGCCAGCCTTGTTCGCAAATGCGAACAATTGTTCGCATTTGCGAAGGTCCCCAGTGCTGCCTTGGTTCGCAAATGCGAACCATTGTTCGCAAATGCGAACGTCCCAGTGACTGCCTTGGTTCGCAAATGCGAACCATTGTTCGCAAATGCGAACACTGCCTTATACAGCATGTGTTCGCAAATGCGAACATTAGTTCGCAAATGCGAGATGTTCGCAAATGCGAACAAATGTTCGCAAATGCGAACTTCCCACCCTTAGCTTATTTTTCAAACTCCAGAAATTGGTCGGGGTTCGCAATTGCGAACCCATGTTCGCAAATGCGAACACCAGAGACCTGAAAAACACGAATTTCAGTCATTTCTTCATTTTTCACAAAACCAAAACACCAATTTGCGACTCTTCAAGGATTTCTTCTTCATCAAAACGATTGTAAGTCACTTTTTACTTAATTCTTTCAATTCCTAACATCATTAAACATGTTTTTCATAAGAAATCAATGATTTTCATGGTAAAATTCTTGTTTTTGTTAGAAAATAGGGTTTTTCATAAATTGGGAATTGGACCTCGAATTGAGGTCCGATTTTGAAACAAATTATATACATGAACTCGTGGGGGGATGGGTAACCGGATTTTGGTCCTAACCCCGAATTCCGACCATGTGGGCCCGGGGTTGAAATTTACTATTCATGGCAGAATGTTGTAAAAGTGGTATTTGGTATTAAGAATTAGTTTGTTGAGTAGAATTGATGATATTAAATCAATTGCGTATAGATACGGTTGGATTGGAGCCAAATTGAAAGAAAAGACATTTCCACGGATTGGATTGTTCATAAGCATTCGAGGTAAGTGTTTGTTCTATCCTAGCTTCAGGGAATAGGATTATGTGTTATGTGTTATGTGATCGAGTGCGGTGTATGGGCTGTGGTGACGAGCATCCATACACTGACGTCTAGTATGACCGTGAGTCGTTGGAAAATAATTATTTTGAGATATATTGCAGATGAATTGTTATTGTTCTCCCTTGTTGGGACTTGTTGTGAAGATAATTATTGATTGCCCTTGATGGGACGATTTATGAATTGTTGTTTCTTTCTCTGCCCTTAACTGTGATTGTTATTTGGGTGAGGAAGAGTGATAATGCACGAAGGGTGATGCCGTGCCATGTTTATTTATTTATGCACGAAGGTTAATGCCGGGCCATGTTTATTTATTGATTATGCACGAAGGATCATGCCGTGCCCCGTTATTGAACCATGTACGAAGGATCATGCCGTACTATGGATGTGAGGATGAGAGTAAAAGCACGAAGGGTGATGCCGTGTACTTTATTTGTTTATTTGGTGAGGATGAGAGTAAAAGCACGAAGGGTGATGCCGTGCAATTGTTTGCTATTCCTTGACTTGATATTACTTGTTTTTCCATTATATTTTATTTGGGTGATGCCGTACAATTGTTTGCCATTTCTTGACTTGATATTACTTGTGTTTCCATTATACCTTGTTTCCTTGTGAACTTATTTGATTGTTATTTGGGTGAGGAAGAGTGATAATGCACGAAGGGTGATGTCGTGCCATGTTTATTTATTTATTTATGCACGAAGGATCATGCCGTGCCCTATTATTGAACCATGTACGAAGGATCATGCCGTACCATGGATGTGAGGATGAGAGTAAAAGCACGAAGGGTGATGCCGTGTACTTTATTTGCTTATTTGGTGAGGATGAGAGTAAAAGCACGAAGGGTGATGCCGTGCAACTGTTTGCTATTTCTTCAATTGATATTACTTGTGTTTACATTACACTTTGTTTTTCCTTGTGAAATTATTAACCGTGGTTAATTGTTGAATTCTTTAAGATATTCCTTATTGTGTTAATACTTGATTATTTCTTGTTATTTTGTGGTACACATATATATATATTGAATTGTACAGGTTATGTGGGTAGGCTTGTCACTACTTCGCCGGGATAGGCCAGGCACTTACCAGCACATGGGGTCGGTTAGGCTGATGCTACACTTCTGTGCGTTTTTGCACAGGTCTAGGTTACGATCAGGAGCAGCAACAGCGGTAAATAGATTGCGTGGGAGTTGATCACATTTGAGACCGAGGTAGCTTGCAGACGTCCGCAGGCCCGGCGTCTCTTTCTTTATTTATGTTAATAGTTGTAGTCTCATTGTTCCGAGACAAACAGAATTATGTTATATTTCCTTCAGACTTTTATGTGTAGTATTCCATAGTAGTTTGTGAGTTGGTGACTCCAAGTCTTGGGTAGAGGATTTCGGTATGATTTTACCTTGTGATTTGTTATTTCCATTTCGATAAAGTATTCCACATTTATTTAATTAAAATTGTGTTAAAAACAGGATAGTATGAATACGGTGGCTTGCCTAGCTACCACGAGTAGGCGCCATCACGATCCCGATATTGGGGGAAAAATCCGGGTCGTGACAGTATTTTGGTTTGCTTGTTTGTATTTGAACCCTAGTGTTAGTATTGCCACCAGCTTCAGGTTCATATACTGTTTACTGTGATGCCTCGAGAGTGGGGATAGGTTGTGTGTTGATGCGGGAAGGTAAGGTAATTGCTTATGCTTCTCGGTAGTTGAAGCCACATGAGAAGAACTATCCTGTTCATGATTTGGAGCTAGCCGCCATTGTTCATGCCTTGAAAATTTTGGAGGCACTATTTGTACGTTGTGTCTTGTGAGGTGTATACCGACCATCGTAGTCTCCAGCACTTGTTCAAACGAAAAGACCTTAATTTGAGACAGCGGAGATGGCTTGAGTTGCTTAAGGATTATGACATTACTATTTTATATCATCCGGGGAAGGCCAATGTGGTGGCCGATGCTTTGAGCCGGAAGGCGGTCAGTATGGGGAGCTTGGCATATATTCCAGCCGAGGAGAGGCCATTTGCTTATGATGTTCAGGTGCTAGCCAATCGGCTAGTGAGGTTAGATATTTCGGAGCCCAGCAGGGTATTGGCTTGTGTTGTATCTCGGTCATCTCTATATGATCGTATTCGTGAGCACCAGTATGATGATCCACATTTGGCTGTCCTGAGGGACAGAGTTCAGCATGATGATGCTAGAGATGTCACCATTGATAGTGATGGCGTATTGAGGATGCAGGGCCGGATATGTGTGCCCAATGTTGATGGCCTTCGTGAGTTGATTCTGGAGGAGGCCCATAGCTCGCGATATTCTATCCATCCAGGAGCCGCTAAGATGTATCAAGATTTGAAACAACACTATTGGTGGAGAAAGATGAAAATGGACATTGTCGGACATGTAGCACGGTGCCTCAACTGTCAGCAGGTTAAGTACGAGCATCAGAGGCCCGGTGGCGTATTTCAGCGCATTGTTATTCCTGAGTGGAAATGGGAGAGGATCACTATGGACTTTGTTACTGGACTCCCTCGGACGGCGAGGAAGTTTGATTCTGTATGGGTGATTGTGGATAGACTGACCAAGTCAGCTCACTTCATTCCAATTAGTACTACCTACTCATCGGAGCGGTTGGCAGCGATCTTTATTCGAGAGATTGTTCGATTGCATGGAGTCCCAGTGTCTATCATATCCGACAGGGGTACTCAGTTCACTTCTCAGTTTTGGAGAGCATTTCGGCGAGAGATGGGTACGCGGGTTGAGTTGAGTACAGCATTTCACCCCCAGACAGACGGACAGTCTGAGCGCACTATTCAGATCTTGGAGGATATGTTGCGAGCTTGTGTGATTGATTTTGGTGGTTCGTGGGATGAGTTCCTACCACTTGCCGAGTTTGCCTACAACAACAGTTATCAGTCGAGTATTCAGATGGCCCCGTATGAGGCATTGTATGGCAGGCGGTGTAGATCCCCCGTGGGATGGTTTGAGCCTGGTGAGGTTAGATTGATAGGGACTGAGTTAGTCCAGGATGCTCTGGATAGAGCAAAGTTGATCCAGGAGAGGCTTCGTACAGCACAGTCTCGCCAGAAGAGTTATGCAGACCGTAGGGTTCGAGAGTTGTCTTTCATGGTTGGTGATAGAGTATTGCTGAAGGTTTCACCCATGAAGGGTGTTATGAGGTTTGGGAAGAAAGGAAAGTTGAGTCCCGGGTACATTGGTCCTTTTGAGATACTTAGGAGAGTTGGAGAGGTGGCATATGAGTTGGCCTTGCCGCCCAGCTTATCCAGCGTTCATCCAGTATTCCATGTGTCTATGCTCCGGAAGTACATTGGAGATCCGTCTCATGTATTAGATTTCAGCACCATTCAGCTTGATGGTGATCTATCCTATGATGTGGAGCCTATTGCCATTTTGGGACGTCAGGTGAGAAAATTGAGGTCTAAGGAGATTGCATCAGTTAAGGTTCAGTGGAGAGGTCGACCCGTAGAGGAGGCCACTTGGGAGACCGAGCGGGAGATGCGGAGCAGATATCCTCACTTGTTTGAGACTTCGGGTATGTTTCTTGACCCGCTCGAGGACGAGCGTTTGCTTAAGAGGGGGAGAATGTGACGACCCGGCCCGTCGTCACGGGAATTACCACCCCGTTATGTTGAAATTGTATGTTTTATGCTTTTATATCGGTGTTAAAGTCTATCGGGTGAGTTAGGAGTGAATTGGATTGAAAATGAGGCATATAGCCTTTGTGAATGAAACTTGAATAAGGAAAATCAACCCGGAGTTGACTATTTGGTTAGAGGGCTCGGAATCGGATTCTGATGATTCGGTTAGTTCCGGGAGGTGATTTGTGACTTAGGGGAGCGATCGGAATTGAATTTGGAGGCCCGGTGTAGAAATAGGCTTGAATTGGCTAATGTTGAATTTTGGCGAAATCCGAACGGTAGGTGAGATTTTGATCCGGGGGTCGGAATGGAATTCCGACAGTTGCAGTAGCTTCGTTAGGTGATTTTGGATGTGCCTGCAAAATTTCAGGTCATTCGGACGTCGTTTGGTCGGGTTTTTTGATTGAATGTGTAATTCGGAATGTTTTAAGGAATTTAGGCTTGAATTTGATGTGAATTATGGGTTTTGGTGTTGTTAGACGTGTTTTGAGGATTGGAGCAAGTTCGAATAAGGTGTTAAGATGTGTTGGTGTGTTTGGATGAGGTCCCGGGGGCCTCGGGGTGTTTTCGGATGGTTAAACGGAAAAAAATCATGGAAATTGCAGGTTGAAGAGTTCTGGTTCTGTCATTTTCGCCCCTGCGGAAATGTGGGCGCGGAGGCGAGTCCGCAGAAGCGGACTGAGGAGCGCAGGAGCGCTTGGTTACGCAGAAACGGAATATTTTCCGCTGAAGCGGCATCGCTGGTGCGAGCCAGTGATCGCAGAAGCGGACGAGAAGAAAATGGGAAGGTCCGCAGGAGCGGACACTTGACCGCCTGGGCGAGTCCGCAGGAGCGGACTCTGGTGCGCAGAAGCGGATGTTTTCGCAGAAGCGGACGTTTCATCGCAGAAGCGGACGCGCTTAAGCGGTCCTTAGCTCGTAGAAACGGAATTGGCCGGCTAGGCCTGGAACCGCTGAAGCGACCCTTTGGTCGCAGATATGGACCCGTAGGAGCGGAAATTTTTCCGCAGAAGCAAAAATCGCTGTAAGTTAAGTGTATCAGAAGTTAGAAAAATTTCAGAACATTTCACACATTTGGGTCTCGGCTTTAGAGGCGATTTGGGCGATTTTGAAGAGAAATTCAAGGGAAATCATCGGGTAATCAACTATGGACTTAAACTATGATTAGTATTGATAATATTATGCAATTATATCATGAAAATGGAGGAATTTGGGGTAATTTATGGAGGATTTCTTATCTGCGCTGTCTTACCCTTGTTTATTACCACTGAGTCTGGCAGTACTCATTTTACTCCATGCACCTTGTGTGCAGATCCAGGTACCTCTCAGCAGTGATCCAGTAGTCGTGCGAGGCGACGTTTGTGGATATTCGAGGTAGCTGCAGAGTCCGCAGGACCCGATATTCCTTCTTACTGTCTTGATTTTGTATTGAGTTTTCTTTCCGCACTTTGTATCTTGTAAACCTTTATACACTCATGTTCGGTAGAGGCTCACGACTCTTGACCCTTCGGTCTATGGGAGTTGATGTATTATGGGACTTGGTTCCCCGTTTTCGTTATATGTATCAATGTTATTTCGTAAATTTAAAATGTTTAAATGGGCTAAAGAGAGCTTCTAGCTCCGTTGTTCATATTGATTGGTCAGGCTGGCTTAGCAATGTGCTGGGCGCCATCACGACCAGATTTGGGGTCGTGACACTTACATATATAGATAGCACCATTGATACTTTATAGATGGTATAATATACTTCATCCATTACAATTTATGTGAACCTATTTTACTGGACACAAAGTTTAAGGAAAAATGAAATTTTTTGTAATTTGTGGTCCTAAACAAGTCAAAAAGTGATCCAGAATATTTTTGTGGTTATAAAAGCTTCTCATTAAAAGTCGAATTGAAAGTTTAAGCTAATTATTTTCAAATTTAGAAACGGTCATTTTTTTAGAAAGGACCAAAATAGATATAGGATTACATAAACTAGAACTGAGGGCAATAGTTTTTGTCTATTAACAATGAATATGTTTTTCTATAAATCGTGTAAATTTACTACAATTGATAACTTTCAAATATTCAATAAGTTATTCCAGTTAGCTAAAGTAAGGGAGAGGAAGGCGTGGGATCTAGACCAAGTTCGGTGCATCAAGGACGAGGATGGTAGAGTTCCGATGGGAGAGTCTCAAGTCAAGCAAATGTGGAAGGCGTACTTTCGAGACTTACTTAACGAGGAGGGGGATCGAAATATAGAGTTAGGGGAGCTGGGGCATTCAGAGCATCATAGAGACCTTGGATACTGCATGCGCATTAGGGTGGAAGAGGTCATGAGGGCTTTGCGTATGATGAGTAGGGGACGGGCGACCGGGCTTGACGAGATCCTGGTGGAGTTTTGGAAATGCATGGGCAGGTCAGGAGTGAAGTGGCTCTCCAGGTTGTTCAATGCGATCTTCAGGACCAAAAGGGTGCCGAATGAGTGGAGGTGCAGTATGGTGGTGCCCTTGTACAAGAACAAATGGGATATCCAGTGTTGCAATAACTATAAGGTATCTAATTAATAAGTCATGACACCATGAAGGTCTTGGAGCGGCTGATCGAGGCGAGTGTGAGGGAGATGACATATATATCAGTGAACCAGTTCGGTTTCATGCCGGGTCACTCCGCTACAGAAGCTATCAACCTCGTCAAGAGATTGGTGGAACAGTTCAGGGATAAAAAAAAAGGACCTGCATATGATGTTTATCGACTTGGAGACGGCATATGACAAGGTCTCAAGGGAGGTGCTATAGAGGTGCCTGGAGGCGAAGAGCGTGCTGGAAGCCTACATCAAGGTAATCAAGGACATGTATGATGGAGCTAAGACTAGGGTTAGGACGGTGGGAAGTGACTCAGACCATTTCCCGGTGGTTATGGGGCTCCATCAAGGATCAGCGCTTAGCCCTCTCTTGTTTTCCTTGGTGACGGATGCTCTAATCCGACATATTCAATGAGATGTGCCTTGGTGTATGCTATTTGCTGATGACATAGTATTGATAGACGAGACCAGGGTCGGTGTGAATGAGAGACTAGAGGTATGGAGACAAACTCTCGAGTCTAAGGGTCTCAAAATAAGCAGATCTAAGACTAAATGCCTGGAATGCAAGTTTAGTGTTGAGCCGAGCAAAGTGGGCGGGGACGTGAAGATTGGATCTCATGTCATCGCCAAGAGGGACAGTTTCAAATATCTCGGGTCGGTGATTCGGGGGGACAGAGAGATTGACGGGGATGTCACTCATCGTATAGGAGCGGGATGGTCGAAGTGGAGGCTTGCATCAGGAGTCCTGTGTGACAAGAAAGTGCCACTGAAACTCAAGGGAAAATTTTATAGAGTTGTGGTTAGACTTGCCATGTTGTATGGGGCGGAGTGCTGGCCGGTGAAGAAATGAAGGTTGCGGAGATGAGGATGCTCAGGTGGATGTGTGGACTCACCGGGTTAGATAAGATTAAGAATGAAGTTATTCGAGAGAAGGTGGGGGTGGCCCCGGTGGATGAGAAGATGCGTGAAGCGAGGCTCGGGTGGTTCGGGCATGTGCGGAGGAGAAGTCCTGATGCACTGGTGAGAAGTTGTGAGCGGCTGGCGGTGTTCGGCGTGAGGCGAGGTAGATGGAGGCCTAAGAGGTATTGGGGAGAGGTGATTAGGCATGACATGGCTAGAATGCGGATTTCCGAGGACATGGCCCTTGATAGAAAAGTCTGGAGGTCTAGTATCACGATTTTAGGATAGGAGCTCCTAGAATTTTTCGTACTCTCTCCAAGGGCTAGGTGAGACTTGACATAGTGATCCATCGATGATTTGTGCATTGGATTGTGTCCCTCTTATGATAGTTATTTATAGTAGTTACTGTTTGATACTATGGCATATCATTTTATTTATGATCCTTATGTTTAGATAACTATTTACGCGATTTTTGTTGGAGTCACTAATACTCTTTTGTTTTTGTTGTTGTTTCCCCTTCCCTTCCTTGAGCCGATGGTCGACTGGAAAAAACCTCTCTGCCCTTTCGGGTTGGGGTAAGGCCTGTCTACATATTATCCTCCCCAAACCCCACATAGCGGGGTATTATACTGGGTATTTGTTGTTGTTGTAAGTGAGAACCTACTATAATTCTATTGATAGTGTAAAGTTTCATTATACGGTCAATGTGTATATATAACATAACATAAATATAAGTTTAGTGCAGATAATAGATACACGTATAGCAGTTTTGGTAGACTGAAAGTCTGAAACTAATTGAGACCTGAAAGTGCAGTTCTTCAAAACAACACGTGGGTAACAGATATTAAAATTGGCTAAAGTAGTAACCGAAGTGTTACGTATTATTGACTTATACGTACAGTACACATCTCACAAAACACCTTTGTCCTCACAAAGATTCTTGTAATACATAGTGCTAAACAAAGACAACCCACATATCACGTACTCTCTTTCTTTATCCTTCAAAAAAAAAAAAAATAACACAACACACATGTAGCTAAAATAACCACAGAGGGCTACATTATATTTCTGACCAAGTTCTTTGGTCCTCTTCTGCAACAGAAGAAGAAAGAAGCAAATTGTAATTAGCAGAATTCCTGACCGAACAATTAGCCCTAATTTCACCTTGTGTCCCAGTCAACACATTCAACTGCCCCATCTTGATCATAGAATTCACAAATTCCTCAAAGAAAAGTGACTCATTAATAGCAAAACTCGTAACAATGCCTCGAGTTCTTCTATCCGTGTACAAATCTTGATCCGATGTGAATAGTCCTTGTCGATTCATGAGATCAACGTAGTACTTGTTATCGAACTTGTTAGGTGATCGAATGTCTAGGACAGTCGTGTTCGTGGAGTTTGTGGTTGGACAAGTGTTTTTAAGGTTGTTAGCAAAGGTTTTATCCATGGAGGGATCTTGGTTAGGGTAAAGTCTTTCAGTGAAAGAAGTGCAATGACCAATGCCAATGGTGTGGCCACCAGAAAGTGAAACAACATCAGTTGGGGTGAAGTTTTTGGTGGCAAGTGAAGTTAGAATGCCACTTGTGTTGAATGAAGGAGGTGGAAGGTTGGCTAGGGTTTCATTTCTTGTTGCAAAATTGAGTCCATCTCTTCTTCCTAAAGGTAGATCATAGTCAGGGCCACCAGATTGCATTATTATCCATGAATAGAAATGTTAATTATTTCATCATAAGCCTGATGAGTTCTTTAATTTCAATATGAAGGATACTTCGAAATTATTTAATTTCTACAATCATATAAACTTATAAGATAATGATTACATATGAATATCTACAGGAAGTATTATTGATAATCTGATAAAATAATAACTCCATGAAACTTATTTGATGCCATATAAATGTCACGTGAAGAACACTGTCCTTATAGTTCTTAACCTTTTTATATGAATTAAAGATTAGTTCATTTCGTGGTGAGGGGAACCAATTAACGCGGAGTGTTATATTTGAAAAAAAAAATTTAAAAAAGAAAAAAGCAATGAGAAAAGAAACGAGAGGACATTGTATTAATGGTGTGAAAGTCTAGCTAAAACTTATTGACATTTTCATTGAATGCGAACATTATTGAGAAGTGATACTTGGCAATTGTTTGAGGGTTTTGTACTACGTCCAACTGTTTGAATTATTTGTCATAAATTTATCACATTGAACAACTTTAGAAAAATGTTTCTCAATAGTTTGGCCACAATTTTTTCTTTTAAATACCCAAACAGTCTTAATCGAATCGTACTATAGTATATAGGAGTGTCATATTTAGAGGTTTTATATCTTACTCTAGTTTCAGTCCGAGCTTATCCAAAACCTTTTAAACAAGGATCTCAAATATTCTAAAAGATACGTATAAGTCAATTTTGCATGACTACAAAGTCTTTTTCTTTTTTATACGATAAATCTCTCAAAAAAATGTTAAAACTAAATTTAGTGAAAAGTCTTGAAAGAAAAAACTTTAGTTATATGTTAAAAGAATATTTTGTACCAAGTGAAATTGGGATCCTCATATAGAATTGCTGTTATACCCACTTCTTAGCAATCTAGCCGAACTTGAATCGTTATATGTAAACAAGTCTTACCATTAATTTGATATGTTAGACCTAACAAATTAATTCAAATAGCTGGTGCTATTTGGATGCATTTAAAGTATCAGACTGTCTCACATTAAAATACCTTTGGCCTTGACTAATACGTGTGCATCTATTTAAAAGAAAATATTATAAAAATCATATGTAAATGGAATATTGCAATTATAATCGTAAAAGAGAAAAAGTTTATCGCAGAGAATATGTGTATTAAATCAATAAATGTCATGCTATGCTGATAGATATATGTTTATTATAACCTAAACATGATAAATTAACTAATACGATTTGACATAAACATTGAGTGCGAGTAAATATTTACTGATGTAAACTTACTAAGAAAACAGAGTCGCGAGCAGCAATGGCTGTGATATCTGCGCAAGAGACCACCCTACCGCACTTTCGATGCACACGGCGGCGAAGGTCTTCAATAATCCTAAAAGCCTGCTGTCTTAAAGTCAAGTTGGGAGGTGCATCTTTCTCACTTGGTCCACTCGCTGAACCATCTAATAGTACTGATCCATCACAACCCTACGTGTATCAAAAATGGCACATAATTATCTTGTAACAAAAAAAAGTATAATGAATTTAAATTTTGTTTATCGAAAAGTCAGGATAGTGCGAATAAAATTTCCTTTAAGGAATAGGAATAAATTGATGTTTGTATATAAAAATCAAATGTAACCAACTAAACTTCATTGATCAGACCATATCTCCATTAAGAATTTAAGTTATACCGATCGTACGTAAAGATTTTTTATACTATTCGTGAAGTTATTTTATACGTGACTTGAATATATAAATACTTTTTTTTTATCATGGCGTACGATTTAGAGTTAGGTAAATACCTGGACAAAACAGTCATGGAAGTGAAGGCGAAGAAGGCCGGCAGCCTGGCCAATATCCTGCCGGAAAACCTGCCGGAGGCGGTTTCTGATGATGGATTCAGCATTGGGGCAAATGGAGTCGTAGAAAGTCCATGAAAGACCCTTCACAATTGGTTGAGTACCTTGAGCTTCTGTTAGATAAAAGTTGACTGAAAGGATCAGCACAAGTGAAGCAGCAAAAGAAGAAAGAGTTATTGAATACATTATATAATTGCTGATCTTTTGAGATTAATTATTGCTGAAGGTTCACATTCACTATGGTCTATTTATAACCAGAAGAAAGTTGCTTTATTACTTAGTACTACTTATTTTTCAATTTTACCGTTAGGATTAATGGCCTGTACCTTATGTACCATAATAAGATATGAAAAGATGATTTTAAAACTGCCTCTTTTACCTAATAATTAGTAGTATACCTTCTTTCTTTCCAGAATACGTATCATAGCATGCACGGTGATAAAACTTGAAGAGGAGCATATAAACAACACTTAATTTTGAAGCAAATATAGAGTTGCTGGACGATCTAGCAACTTCGACTATTGAGAGGTGAACAAAAAACATATTTTAGTATAAATTCTTATATCAGGTTTTCATGGAAATTGTTTATTCCGAGTGGTGCATCCTGAAAATGGATTTGATTTTTTTCTTTTCAAATAATGTTAAAGAGAGCTTTGGAGCAGGTAAAGTCGCTTATGGTTCGATCATTGAAAGCAGCCACTAATACTTGTATTATAGTAGATTGTGCACATCACAACCCTTGAAGTGTATCGATCCCTTTCATAGACCTTGCATTAACACATAATACTTTATATACCGAGCTACCTTATAACCACCGGGTGCATTATAATATAACTCATTTAGCGATTCAGCTTATTTTAAACCGTCAAATATAACCCTTGTTAAAATACAACACATTCACATATGACACCGTATACCCCACTTATAACATTTTCTTTTAGAAAAAAATTCGAATAGCTCTTTAAACTGTTAGGGGAAACTTTATTAAACCTCTTAAGCGAATTGAGAAAGTTGTGATTTGCAAAAAGTTTCTCTCTAGAATGAGATTTTCTCTCAGCTAACGCTGAACATGGGAAGGAAATCAAAGGCTGGATCGAGAGGGCAAAGCAATCAAATGACAAACTCAAATCAAAATCATGGAAATCACGGAGGAAAAGGTGTTCTGAAGGCAAAAGATTCAAAGAAAGTAAGGAATTTGAATGCAATTATTGGAATAGTTCCATTAAACATGAAGCGAGTATCAGCTATATCAACACCAATAGTAACACCAGTGAGGAAACAATCTGAAAATGTGCAAGGGAGTGATGCATGTAGACGATCGTGGGCTGATAAGGTGGAGGATGAAGCAATTATATTGCACTTGAAGCACAAAGCGAGACACAAGCGTAATGATCTAGAACATCGTGGAGCAAAATTGTAGCTAATGTTCTATTAGAGGAAGGTGGGGATCTGAAACGAGAATCACCTATAAACAGTAATGTGAAAATAACACTAGAAGAAATTCATGAGGAGGTAGAACATTGGAAAACTGGAGTTATATGCTATGTGTTGGGATCTAGTCCACCACAAAATGTTATGGAAGGGTATTCTAATAGAATTTGGGGAAAGCTGGGAATTGACTTAGTAGCACAAGTTCAAAGAGGTGTGTTTGTGGTCAGATTCCATACAACTGAAAGCAGAACAAAAGTAGTAGAAGAAGGAGTCTAGTTGTTTGATAGAAAGCTAGTAATAGTCAAACCATGGCAGCCAGATATATAAATGAAAAAGGAGATAATGGATAATATACCAGGATGTATTAGATTACCAGGACTGAATGTGAAATACTGGGGAAAGCAGGCATTAGCAAAAATAGCAGGACTGGTAGGGAACCCGTTGAAAGCAGACAAAGCAACTACTATGAAGGAGAAAATAATATATGCTACAGCACTGGTAGAAGTGCCAATCAATAAGGTATTTCCAGACATAGTAATATTTGAAAA
Source organism: Nicotiana noctiflora (assembly GCA_032618575.1). Classification (NCBI taxonomy): domain Eukaryota; kingdom Viridiplantae; phylum Streptophyta; class Magnoliopsida; order Solanales; family Solanaceae; genus Nicotiana; species Nicotiana noctiflora. The sequence goes on from JASVEL010008487.1 coordinate 82,463, forward strand.
CGAGCATGGCCACATTATGGAACAAGAGGTTGAATTTGAATGGAAGTCAACACTATGTACTAAATGCAAAAACTATGGACATGAGTTGAAGGAATGCAGGAAATATATAAGGGAAGAGATACGTAATAAAGCCCAAGAAATAAAGGAAGAAGTACAGAAGGGAGAGAAGGCTAACAAAGGTGAACAGCCAAAAGCTAACAAAGAAGTTGACAAAGATATAGACATTAAAGAGAAGTTTTAACAATGGGCAAGGAAACAAGTGATAGAAAACAAATACGGGATAACATTTACTATAGAAGAGGTTATGCAAGGAGAAAGATAGTGATCAGAGAACCTCATTAATATAGAAAACTCATTTTTGTAGCATTAGGTGAACAAAGCAAGGGATAGCTAAACCTTCCTACCCTAGAGGAGGTGAAGCTGAGGGAGGCCCTATACATAGGAGGGGTGGGGAAACCCCAACCCTAATGGATAATATTGGTTTTTGGAATGCTAGAGGCCTAAATAAGCTAGATAAGCAGAAAGAAATAAACATGTTTATCCACAACTTGCGAGTCAGTTTGTTTGGGTTTCTGGAAACAAAGATAAAAAAAGCCAAGGCATATAAAGCTTCTTTTTATCTTTGTCAAGGCTGGTCGTTTATAACAAATCTAGACAAACATTCAGGATATAAGATTTGAATGGTGTGGAAACCTCATCTATATGAGGTGGATATCAAATAAGTTTTTAAACAAATAATTCACAGCACAGTAAAGCACATGGAGAATGGACTGAGATTTAATATTACTATGATGTATGGCTTCAGTAAACAAGCAACAAGGAGGAAACTATGGGATGACATCAATCATATAGGGTCCAAATTAGATGGACTATGGGATGTAATGGGAGACTTTAACTATGTTTTAAGTAGGGGGGAAGAATTGGAAGCAAGGTAACTATGTCTGAAACTAGAGATTTTAGGCAATGCATAAAAGTCTGTGGTATGAATGAGCTGAGATCCTCAGGAACATTATTCACATGGAATAACAAACAAGGAGGAGTCAGTCGAGTGTACAGCAAGATAGATAGAGTTTAGGTTAATATTGAATGGGTGAGTGACTTACCTGCATCAGAGGTGCATTTCATGAATGAGGGCATCTATGATCACTGCCCAGCAATTATAAACTAGGAAGGAAGGAATACAGGGGAGAAAAGATAGTTCAGATACTTCAACATGTAGAATATGACTCCAGAAGTTCAAACAAGAGCATAAAAAGCTTGGGAGAAGGAAATACAAGGTACACAGATGTACAAAGTGGTAGAAAAGCTTAATAGAACCAAAAGTGTTCTGAAAAGATTAAACAAGAAAAAAGATTTTCAGATGTGGAAAAGGGGCTAAAACATCAATGGTCAACCTGACAGAATGCCAAGAAAAGATCCAAAAAGATATTAAGAATGTTGAATTAATTGAAGATGACGGCAGATTGATGAAAGAAAGTATGAAATAGCAGGCTTCTAAAGAGAAATTTTTGAGACAAAAAAGTAAGATACAAAGGATGAGGTAGGGGGATCAAAACACAAAATACTTCCATAGTGTAATAAAAGCCAGAAGGAATGCAAATGAGATTTTCTCTATTAAAGATGCTGAAGGGAAGAAGATAACAGATGCCTTTATAAATATCTACAAGAAGCTGCTAGGGGAAAGCAAAGGAGATAGGCAACATGTGTGCAGTAATCTTATTAGGAAAGGGCAAGTAGTTCAACAGGAACAAAGAGAACAACTAGAAGCTCCAGTTACATATAAGTAAATTAAGGCAACACTATGGTTAATCGTATGAGATAATCCCCAGGACCTGATGGCTATGGGTCTCAATTCTTTAAGGATTGTTGGCTAGTGGTAAAGCAAGATGTCATTGGAAGTATCATGGAGTTCTTCAACACAACAAAAATGTTCAGGATTATCAACAAAACAACTCTAACTCTCATCCCAAAATACAACCATGTAGCTGAAGTAGGAGATTATAGACCTATTGTATGTTGCAATACAATCTATAAAATAATATCAAAGGTGTTAATAGGCTAAAATATGTACTGCCTTCAATAATAGCTGAGAAACAAAGCACATTTGTGGAAGGCAGAAGTATAGTGCAAAACATCTTGATATGTCAAGACCTGGTGAAACTAGATAACAAGAAGAAATCAACAAGTAGATGTTTGGTTAAAATTGATCTAAAAAGGCATATGATTCAGTAGAGTGGGAATTTATGAAAGAAATATTGCATGCACTAAACTTTCCTCCCAAATTCATCAAATGGACTATGGTTTGCATCTCAACAACCCAGTACCCGATTGCTCTAAATGGAGGATTGCATGGATGTATTGAGGGGAGAAGAGGATTACGTCAGGAAGATCTTATATCACCTCTCCTTTTTGTAATATGTATAGATTACTTCACAAGAATAATTCAATAGTTAGCCACATTAGATGAATTTGCATATCACACAAAATGCAAAGGTCTGAAGCTAAATCACATATGCTTTGCAAATGATATCTTCATGTTCTGTAAAGGTGAGTATCGAAGTATAATGCATGTGTTAAGAGGCTTGCAAATATTCTCGGATGCATCTGGGCTAAGCACTAATGCTGGGAAATCTAATGTACATAGTGAAAACATGGGTAGATAATATTTAGAAGTGATATGTGAAATAACTGGGTACAAACAGGGGAAATTGCCATTCAAATGCTTAGGGGTGCCAATAACTGCAAGTAAACTAAATGCAGGAGACGGTGAAATGCTGGTGGACAAACTTAGTACAAGAATCCATTGGACAAACTTAGTACAAGAATCCATTCATAGGGATCGAGAAACTTATCATATGCAGGAAGGGTCCAATTAATCAACTCATTGCTAATAAACATTCATTCATATTAGGCAGCTATATTCATCCTACCAAAGAAGGTTCTTAAGGACATAATTACAATATATAAAAATTACCTATGGGCTGGAAAAGGCATATCAAATAAGGTGTTGCATGGGACCTTATTTGTAGGCCAAAAAGAGAAGGAGACTTGGAATAAAGGAGTGCATAATATGAAATGAAGCTGCTATAGCTAAGTATGTATGGTACATTGCAAATAAAGAAGACATATTGTGGGTCAAATGGATTAATCATATTTATCTGAAAGGAGACAACCGGTGGCAATATAATTCCCCATAAGACAGCTACTGCTATTGAAGGAAAATATGCTCTATACACGATACATTTGCTGCAGGTTATACAAAAATGGATGGCAAACAAGAGCAGAAAAATACATAATCAAAAGTGGCTACCACTGGAGAAGAGGAAGACTGGAACAATGGGCTTGGAGCAGAGAGGTGTGGAATAAAATGAACACTCCTAAACACAACTTCATCGGCTGTCTTGCAATGAAAAGGAAACTGCTGATAAAAGATAGAACATTGAGAATGAAAATAACAGAGGATTGTGATTGTATGCTATGTGAAGGAAAGAAACAGAATCAATTGACCACCTATTCTTTGAATGCACACTCTCTAAGATGTGCTTAGCTGAAGTATTCAAATTTCTAGGTATGAACATTAAGAACACAGAGGTGACAAGGCTATGGAGAAGGATGACAAAAATAACACAAGGGAAAATAGGAAGATCATTCACATTGGCAGTGTTGGCTGCAATCATCTATCACATATGAAAAGCTAGAAATGAAGCGGTTTGGATGGAAAAAGTGCCAAGGCCACAAGCAGTATTGGAGCAGATACAATATACATGCAAATACATGTGCATGAAAGACGTACAGAAGACGAAGAATAAGAAATGGATAAGCTAGGTAGAGGCACTATATAGGTAGATAGGAATGAAATATATAGAAACATGCAGATAGATAGGAAATATAGCTGAGATAGAGGAAAATCGGAAAGGATAGAGGTAGAAATAGAGGAAGAAATGACGAGAAATATGTCTTGTTTAGGTTGGGATGATTGAATAAAGATTTATTTTCCACCAAAAAAATCTCTTAAGAAGTGTGAGCACGTAACTTTTGCCCTATATAATAATTACTCCCAAAATAAAATTCAAAATAAAATAATTTTGTTTGCTTGCAATTGTGGTGAATTTTGTGTTATTTTTCTTGTATTGTTTATATTTGTCTGTGCATGTTTATTTGTTGAATTAATAAAAAAATAATACAAAAAAAATGTCGCATTTGTATTTAGGATTCCATTCTACAATTAGGAGTAATTAAGCTTGTTCTACAAAATGGAAAATTACAAAAAATATGTACTTTGCATTTTAAGCATTTAATGCCCAATTGTGTGATTTTATTTTTGGGGTACTTAATTGGTGGGATAATTGTTAGTAGGAGTTAATTAGCTATTTTTGATAATTCAATTAGGTATTGTAATTTAATTTTTTGTCCGTTTGAGGATGAACGGTTGTTTTAGAGGTGGAGATTGTGACGACCCAAAGGGTCATCACTTGTTTTATTAATCATTCCGAGCTTTTGAGGTCTTGAAAACCTCATTTATAGTTGCCTCGATTTGCGTGCACAATCCGGGCACAAAGCTGGAAAAGATTTATGTTGAAATATGTGAAATATGTGAAAAAGTTGAAGAATTTTGATATTAATATTGATATGGTTGACTTTGGTCAACATTTTTGGTAAACGGACTCGGATCCGTGATTTGACTATCTTAGAAAATCCGTAGAAAAATATGGAACTTGGGCATATGCCCGGAATTGAAATCCGAGGTCTAGAACCCCGGTAAAAGAATTTTTCTGTTAAATTGTTTTCTGAAAATGTTTAAGGAAAATGAAACTGAATTTTTATTAAAAAGTACTGGTATCGGGCTCGTATTTTGGTTCCGACGCCCGGTACAGGTCATATATATTGGTTAAGCGCTTCTCTGTAAAGTTTGGTTGAAAACGGACGTCGTTTGATGTGTTTCGGCCTTAAATTGGAAAGTTTGGAAGTTATGAAATTTTGAAAGAATTCTTGAGATTTAAGGCTAAATTCCTTGATTTTGATGTTATTTTGGTGATTTGATCGCGCGAGCAAGTTCGTATGATGTTTTTGAGTCGGTGTACATACTTGGTTTGAATCCCCGAGGGCTCGGGTGAGTTTCGGATAGGTAACGGGATGGTTTGAACTTGAAAATTTCAGCGCAGAAACTCTGCAATTTTTGCACAGAGATTTTCTTCTATGCGATCGCATAGGTGTAGCTGCGATCGCATAGAGCAAAGATCAGAGGTCCCAAAAATCCTTCCGTGCGATCGCAATAGAGCCCATGCGATCGCATAACTTCCACTTTTCCTCCTATGCGATCGCATACTATCCTTCGCGATCGCGTAGAGTAAGACTGAGGCCCAGAATTTCCTTCTATGCGATCGCATACCATTCCCTGCGATCGCATAGAGTAATTTCAGTTCATCCATTTTCCTTCTATGCGATCGCATAGGACCTCCGCGATCGCATCGAGACAAATTTCCGCCCAGTGATTTAATACCCCAAAACAGAACACTTACGGGATTTTATCCCATTTTCACAAAATCCTTTCTTCTCCACAACTCTTAGGCGATTTTTGAGGCATTTCTTCATCAAAGTTCATTGGGTAAGTATTGTTAACTTGTCTTCTTCATTTTTCATCAACATCAATCAAATCCTTAGGCTTAAACATGTGTAAATTGGTTGGAAAATTGAGAAATGGGTATAGTTAGGGCTTTCAAAGAATTTGCGATTTAGACCTCGTTTTGGAGTCGAACTTAAGAACAAATTGTATATTTGAACTCATGGAAGATTGGGTGAACTTATTTTGGTTCGAAACTTGAGTTTCGATTATGTGGGCTCGGGGTCGGTTTTTACTATTCCGGGGCAGAATGTTGTAAAAATCATATTTAGCAATATGAACTAGTTTGTTAAGTAGAATTGATGATATTAAATCAATTGTGTATAGATACGATTGGATTGGAGTCAAATTCAAAAGGAAAAGGCATTGCTACGGATTGAATCGTTCGTAAACTTTCGAGGTAAGTGTTTGTTCTATCCTAGTTTGTAGGAATATGAATTTAGTTATGAATAAATTGCTGAATAAGAGTTATTGGTGTTATACCGGTAATGAAGGTAAATTGTTGAAATTATTATAAATTATTGGTTTAAAACCGGTAATTATAAATATTGTTGATATAGAGATTATTGGCTAAATGCGGTAATATATATATTTTATGAATTGGGATCGTGTGGTACGCCGACCACAAAGTGACTTAAATCTTGGCATTGGCCATAGTTGCCGGTAGTCGATTGATATATTTGGGAGCGGGTGGTACGCCTACCACAAGATATAATTATTGATATATTTGGGAGCGGGTGGTACGCCTACCACAAGATATAACTATTGATATATTTGGGAGCGGGTGGTACGCCTACCACGAGATATAATTGTTGATAATTGGGAGCGGGTGGTACGCCTACCACAAGAGATAATTATTGTGATAGGTGGTACGCCTACCACGAGACATGAAATGAAAGAGGAAATTGAGACATGAAAGTAAGATTATTTTGGATATCTTGAGTTATTGAATATTATTTCAGAGCAGAGTATTTCTTTATAAATGTATTGTATATATATATCTATATTGCAACTGTACAGGTTTAGGTGGGTGACTGGCCCTAGCCTTGTCACTAGTTCGCTGGGATAGGCCAGGCACTTACCAGCACATGGGGTCGGTTGTGCTGATACTACACTCTGCGCTCTTTTTGCGCAGATACACAGGTTACGGACAGCAGCAGCGGCAGTAGCGACTTGTGGATTTTCCGACTACTGAGACTACGAGGTAGCCTTGCAGGCGTCCGCAGGACCCGTTGTCTCTCCTATCTATGCTTTTCATTCTGTTATCTCATGTAATCGAGATAAACAACTTGTATTTTCTTTCAAACAATTATGTGTATTATTCTTAGAAGTTCGTGAGTATTGTGACACCGGTCTTGGGTAGTGTATCAGATTTGGATTTTTCTTTATCATATCTGACTAAGTCTTCCGCTAATTTTGATTGTTCCGCTGAAATTTTTATGTTGTTAATAAGAAATTGGTTATTAATGGAGATGTAATTAATATTTGGCTTGCCTAGCTTCCATTTAGTAGGCGCCATCATGACCCCGATGGTGGGGAAATCCGGGTCGTGACAAGTTGGTATCAGAGCACTAGGTTGCATAGGTCTCACAACTCACGAACAACCTTAGTAGAGTATGAAGGATCGGTACGGAGACGTCTGTATTTATCCTCCAGAGGCTACAGAGTTAGGAAAATATTCTCTTTATTCTTTCCAGTCGTGCGACTTGAGCTTTTGAATGTTAATTGAACTTCTACTCTGTTCTTCCGCAGATGGTAAGGACACGTGCATCCTCGTCTACTGACCAGCAGCCGAGGTCCCAGCGGCGGCAGCTCCTGCTAGGGGTAGAGGCCGAGGTCGAGGTCGTCCGAGAGGACAAGGTGAGGGCGGAAGCTCGACCCGGCAGCGACGACGAGTCGGCGAGAACCTCGGGTTCGTATAGAGGAGGAAATTCCGGCCCCAGCAGCTCCAATAGGGCCCAGCTCAGGTCCTAGGAGGAGCTTTATTTTCATCGGATCTTCGGGATGCTTTGGTCCGGATAGCAGGTTTTATGGATCATGTCACCAGAGCAGGTTTATTACCGGTAGCACCAGCCACTTCTCAGGCTGGAGGAGGTAATCAGACTCCTGCTACGCGCACTCCAGAGCCAGTAATTCCCCAGGCTCAAGATCCTGTGATTCAGCCAGCTGAGGCGGTTCGGCCTATTATTGCGACTCCGTCTAATGATGGTGCAGCTATGTCTGCTGATGCGTTGTGGAGATTGGACAGGTTTACCAAGTTGTTCACTACCACATTCAGTGGTACTCCTTCAGAGGACCCACAGGACTTCCTATACAGCTGCCACGAAGTTCTCCGTACTATGGGTATTGTGGAGACAAATGGTGTGGATTTTGCTACTTTTCGGTTATATGGTTCCGCCAAGACTTGGTGGAGAGATTATTGTCTAACCAGGCCAGCGGGATCGTCATCTTTGACTTGGGAGCAGTTTGCAGAATTATTCTTGGAGAAGTTCCTTCCAACAACTCAGCGGGAGGTTATGCGCAGACAATTTGAGCGTCTTCATCAGGGTTCTATGTCTGTCACACAGTACGAGACTAGGTTCGTGGACCTGGCTCGTCATGCTGTTATCATACTTCCCACAGAGCGGGAGAGAGTGAGGAGGTTTATTGATGGCTTGAATCGGCCAATTCGGCTACAGATGGCTATGGGTGCAGGAACTGAAATCACTTTTCAGGAGGCGGCTAATGCAGCCCGCCGGATAGAGATGGCTCTGTCACAGGGAGCGAGACATGGATCGGATAAGAGATCTCGTAATTCTGGTAGATTCAGTGGTACCTCGTCTGGAGATAGAGATTTTTATGATAGAGGCCATCCTCCTAGGCCTTATCAGTCAGCTCTTCAGGTTTCTCATGATGCTTCGGGTGATCGTAATTCTCAGCCACGCTACTCTGATCAGCAGCCTATCAGTGCACCACCACTTCGCTATTTTCAGCAGCCGAGGGCTTGTTTTACGTGCGGTGATTTTAGGCACATTGCAAGGTATTGCCCTCGAGCTTCTGACAGATCTCACCAGCAGGGTTCTCGTGCCATGATTCAGGCCCCAGTTCCCTCACCGCCTGCCCAGCCAGCTAGAGGCGGAGGTAGAGGACATAGAAGTGGAGGCAAAGGTCATAGAGGTGGATCTCAGACCAATAGAGGTAGAGACCAGCCAGCGGCTGATCGTCCTAGAGATACTGCTCAGGGTGGTGGGGCACATCCCCGATGTTATGCACTTCCTGCCAGACTAGAGGCTGAGTGTTAGATGCAGTCATTACGAGTATTATTTTGGTTTGTGATAGAAAGGCATCAGCATTATTTGACCCTGGGTCTACATATTCGTATGTGTCTTCCTATTTTGCACCATACTTGGTTCAGCCAGTGATCCACTGAGTGTTCCTGTTCATGTGTCTACACCAGTAAGCGACTCTATTGTGGTTGATCGAGTTCATCGGTCATGTATTATAGTAATTGAGGGTCTCGAGACCGTGTTGATTTATTACTACTAAATATGGTGGACTTCGATATTATACTAGGCATGGATGGCTATCTCCGTATCATGCTATTCTAGATTGCCATGCCAAGGCTGTGACTTTAGCCCCGCCAAATTCGCCTCGTATAGAGTGGAAAGGAATTTCAGGTCATACTTAGCCGTAATGTTATTTCTTATGTTAAAGCTCGGCGTATGGTTGGAAAGGGATGCTTGGCTTATTTGGCCTATGTCAGTGATTCTAGTGCTTGAGGTTCCTTCTATTGACTATGTTCCTGTGGTTCGCGAATTTCCGAAGTATTTCCTTCGGACTTGCCGGGTATGCTGCCCGATAGGAACATTGATTTTCGCATTGACTTGGCTCCAGGGCACTCGACCCATTTCCATTCCCCCATACCGTATGGCTCAGCCGAAGTTAAAAGAATTGAAGGAACGATTGCGAGATTTACTTGAAAAGGGTTTCATTTGGCCCGGTGTTTCGCCGTGGGGTGCACTTTGTATTATTTGTAAAGAAGAAAGATGGTTCGATGAGAATGTGCATTGACTATCGACGGTTAAACAAGGTGACTATCAAAAATAAATATCCACTTCCGAGAATTGATGATTTATTTGACCAACTTCAGGGTGCCAAGGTATTTTCAAAGATAGATTTGAGATCTGGCTATCATCAGCTGAAGATTAGGGCATCTGATGTCCCTAAGACCGCGTTCCGCACTCGGTATGGACATTATGAATTTATGGTCATGTCTTTTGGGTTGACAAATGCTCCAGCAGCTTTTATGGAATTAATGAATCGGGTGTTCCGGCCTTATTTAGACTTGTTTGTAATAGTCTTCATTGATGACATATTAATATATTCCCGCAGTCAGGAGGAGCATGCGCAACATCTCAGAGTGGCCTTACAGACTCTGAGAAATAGCCAGCTATATGCAAAATTTTCAAAGTGTGAATTTTGGCTAAGTTCAGTTGCATTCCTAGGTCATATTGTGACGGCAGCAGGTATTCAGGTTGATCCGAAGAAAATTGAGGCAGTCAAGAGCTGGCCTAGACCGACATCAGCCACAGATATTCGGAGTTTCTTGGGGTTAGCGGGCTATTATCGCCAATTCGTAGAAGGATTTTCGTCTATTGCAACCCCACTGACCAGATTGACCCAGAAGGGTGTTCAATTTGAATGGTACGATGAATGTGAGGCGAGCTTTCAAAAGCTCAAGACAACCTTGACCACGACACCGGTATTGGTTTTACCCACAGGTACGGGACCTTATACTGTTTATTGTGATACTTCCCGTGTTGGGCTTGGTGCAGTGTTAATGCAGGATGGCAAGGTTATTGCTTATGCTTCGAGGTAGTTGAAGATTCATGAAAAGAACTATCAAGTGCATGATCTAGAATTGGCGGCGATTATTCACGCATTGAAGATCCGGAGGCATTATTTGTATGGTGTAACATGTGAAGTATACACCGATCATAAGAGTCTTCAGTACATGTTTAAACAGAAGGAGTTGAGTTTGAGGCAGAGAAGGTGGCTAGAGTTGCTAAAAGACTATGATGTTACTATTTTATATCACCCAGGTAAGGCCAATGTGGTGGCCGATGCATTGAGTAGAAAGTCTACCAGCATGGGTAGTCTTGCATATATTCCGGTCAGTCAGAGACCATTGGCTCTAGACGTCCAGGCATTAGCCAACCGGTTCGTGAGATTGGATATTTCTGAGCCTAGCAGAGTGTTAGCCTGCACGGTCGCTCGTTCTTCTTTATTAGAGCATATCCGTGAGAGGCAATTTGATGATCCTCATTTGCGTGAGTTGAGAGATACAGTACGGCGGGGAGGTGCCACACAGGTAAATCTAGATGATGATGGGATATTGAAATTGCAGGGTCGATTTTGTGTGCCCAATGTCGAAGGGATTCGAGAGTTGATCTTAGCAGAGGCCCACGGTTCGCGGTATTCTATTCACCCGGGCGCCGCGAAGATGTACCAGGACTTACGGCAGCACTATTGGTGGCGCAAAATGAAGAAAGATATCATTGTGTATGTCGCTCGGTGTCTAAATTGTCAGCAGGTGAAATATGAGCACCAGGAGACCTGGTGGTGTATTCCAAAGGATTGAAATTCCCGAGTGGAAATGGGAGCGAATCACTATGGACTTCGTTACTGGACTTCCTTTGACTCGGAGGAAATTTGATGCTATTTGGGTCATTGTTGATAGGCTGACCAAATCGACACACTTTATTCCAGTATCTGTCTCCTACTCGTCGGAGAGGTTAGCGGAGGTTTACATTAGGGAGATTCTTCGTCTCCATGGAGTGCCAGTATCTATTATCTCTGATCGGGGTACGCAGTTTACCTCGCGGTTCTGGAGAGCGGTCCAGCAGGAGTTAGGCACCCAGGTTCAGTTGAGTACAGCATTTCATCCTCAGACGGATGGCCAGTCCGAGAGGACTATTCGGATTCTAGAGGACATGCTTCGAGCCTGTGTTATTGATTTCGGAGGCTCATGGGACCAGTTTCTGCCATTAGCAGAGTTCGCCTACAATAACAGTTACCAGTCTAGTATCTAGATGGCTCCATATAAGGCGTTATATGGTAGGCGATGTCGATCACCGGTTGGATGGTTTGAACGGGGAGAGGCTCGATTGTTGGGTACAGACTTAGTTCAGGAGGCCTTGGATAAGGTCAAGACTATTCAGGAGAGATTGCGTTCAGCTCAGTCCAGACAGAAGACTTATGCGGATCGTAAGGTTCAAGATGTAGATTTCATGGTTGGTGAGCGAGTACTGCTCCGAGTGTCGCCTATGAGTCGCCTATGAAGGGCGTGATGAGGTTTGGGAAGAAGGGCAAGCTCAGCCCTAGGTATATTGGCCCATTTGAGATTCTAGACAGAGTGGGAGGGGTGGCTTACGGATTAGCTTTGCCGCCTAGCTTATCAGCCGTGCATCCAGTTTTTCATGTATCTATGCTTCGGAGATACCACGGCGATCCCACACATGTGTTATACTTCAGCACTGTCCAATTGGACAATGATATATCCTATGAGGAGGAGCTGGTGGCCATTCTAGATCGGCAGGTTCGACAGTTGAGCTCGAAGAGTTATCCTTCTGTGCGTGTTTAGTGGAGAGGTCAGCCTCCCGAGGCATCTACCTCGGAGTCCGAGTCCGATATGCGGAGCCGCTACCCTAATTTGTTCCCCGACTCAGGTACTTTCTTCTCTTGTCCGTTCGAGGACGAACAATTGTTTTAGAGGTGGAGGATGTGACGACCCAAAGGGTCATCACTTGTTTTATTAATCATTCCGAGCTTTTGAGGTCTTGAAAACCTCATTTATAGTTGCCTCGATTTGCGTGCACAGTCCGGGCACAAAGCTGGAAAAGATTTATGTTGAAATATGTGAAATATGTGAAAAAGTTGAAGAATTTTGATATTAATATTGATATGGTTGACTTTGGTCAATATTTTTGGTAAACGGACCCGGATCCGTGATTTGACGGTCTCAGAAAATCCGTAGAAAAATATGGAACTTGGGCGTATGCCCAGAATTGAAATCCGAGGTCTAGAACCCCGGTAAAAGAATTTTTTTGTTAAATTGTTTTTTGAAAATGTTTAAGTAAAATGAAACTGAAATTTGATTGAAAAGTGGTGATATCGGGCTCGTATTTTGGTTCCGACGCCCGGTACAGGTCATATATATTGGTTAAGCGCTTCCTGTAAAGTTTGGTTGAAAACGGACGTCGTTTGATGTGTTTCGGCCTTAAATTGGAAAGTTTGGAAGTTATGAAATTTTGAAAGAATTCTTGAGATTTAAGGCTAAATTCCTTGATTTTGATGTTATTTTGGTGATTTGATCACGCGAGCAAGTTCGTATGATGTTTTTGAGTTCAGTGTACATACTTGGTTTGAATCCCCGAGGGCTCGGGTGAGTTTCGGATAGGTAACGGGGTGGTTTGAACTTGAAAATTTTAGCAGAAACTCTGCAATTTTTGCACAGAGATTTTCTTCTATGCGATCGCATAGGTGTAGCTGCGATCGCATAGAGCAAAGATCAGAGGTCCCAAAAATCCTTCTGTGCGATCGCAATAGAGCCCATGCGATCGCATAACTTCCACTTTTCCTCCTATGCGATCGCATACTATCCTTCGCGATCGCATAGAGTAAGACTGAGGTCCAGAATTTCCTTCTATGCGATCGCATACCATTCCCTGCGATCGCATAGAGTAATTTCAGTTCATCCATTTTCCTTCTATGCGATCGCATAGGACCTCCGCGATCGCATAGAGTAATTTTGCTGTCCCCATTTTCTTCTATGCGATCGCATCACAGGCCCTGCGATCGCATAGAGTAAAATTTCGCCCAGTGATTTAATACCCCAAAACAGAAAACTTACGGGATTTTATCCCATTTTCACAAAATCCTTTCTTCTCCACAGCTCTTAGGCGAATTTTGAGGCATTTCTTCATCAAAGTTCATTGGGTAAGTATTGTTAACTCGTCTTCTTCATTTTTCATCAACATCAATCAAATCCTTAGGCTTAAACATGTGTAAATTGGTTGGAAAATTGAGAAATGGGTATAGTTAGGGCTTTCAAAGAATTTGCGATTTAGACCTCGTTTTGGAGTCGAACTTAAGAACAAATTGTATATTTGAACTCATGGAAGATTGGGTGAACTTATTTTGGTTCGAAACTTGAGTTTCGATTATGTGGGCTCGGGGTCGGTTTTTACTATTCCGGGCAGAATGTTGTAAAAACCATATTTAGCAATATGAACTAGTTTGTTAAGTAGAATTGATGATATTAAATCAATTGTGTATAGATACGATTGGATTGGAGTCAAATTCAAAAGGAAAAGGCATTGCTACGGATTGAATCGTTCGTAAACTTTCGAGGTAAGTGTTTGTTCTATCCTAGTTTGTAGGAATATGAATTTAGTTATGAATAAATTGTTGAATAAGAGTTATTGGTGTTATACAGGTAATGAAGGTAATTTGTTGAAATTATTATAAATTATTGGTTTAAAACCGGTAATTATAAATATTGTTGATATAGAGATTATTGGCTAAATGCCGGTAACATATATATTTTATATTTGGGATCGTGTGGTACGCCGACCACAAAGTGACTTGAAATCTTGGCATTGGCCATAGTTGCCGGTAGCCGATTGATATATTTGGGAGCGGGTGGTACGCCTACCACAAGATATGATTATTGATATATTTGGGAGCGGGTGGTACGCCTACCACAAGATATAACTATTGATATATTTGGGAGCGGGTGGTACGCCTACCACGAGATATAATTGTTGATAATTGGGAGCGGGTGGTACGCCTACCACAAGAGATAATTACTGTGATAGTTGGGAGCGGGTGGTACGCCTACCACGAGACATGAAATGAAAGAGGAAATTGAGACATGAAAGTAAGATTATTTTGGATATCTTGAGTTATTGAATATTATTTCAGAGCAGAGTATTTCTTTATAAATGTATTGTATATATATATATATCTATATTGCAACTGTACAGGTTTAGGTGGGTGACTGGCCTTAGCCTTGTCACTAGTTCGCTGGGATAGGCCAGGCACTTACCAGCACATGGGGTCGGTTGTGCTGATACTACACTCTGCGCTCTTTTTGCGCAGATACGGGTTACGGACAGCAGCGGCGGCGGTAGCGACTTGTGGATTTTCCGACTACTAAGACTACGAGGTAGCCTTCAGGCGTCCGCAGGACTCGTTGTCTCTCCTATCTATGCTTTTCATTCTGTTATCTCATGTAATCGAGATAAAGAGCTTGTATTTTCTTTCAAACAATTATGTGTATTATTCTTAGAAGTTCGTGAGTATTGTGACACCAGTCTTGGGTAGTGTATCAGATTTGGATTTTTCTTTATCATATCTGACTAAGTCTTCCGCTAATTTTGATTGTTCCGCTGAAATTTTTATGTTGTTAATAAGAAATTGGTTATTAATGGAGATGTAATTAATATTTGGCTTGCCTAGCTTCTATTTAGTAGGCGCCATCATGACCCCGATGGTGGGAAATCCGGGTCGTGACAAGTTGGTATCAGAGCACTAGGTTGCATAGGTCTCACAACTAACGAACAACCTTAGTAGAGTCTGAAGGATCGGTACGGAGACGTCTGTATTTATCCTCCAGCTGCTACAGAGTTAACGACCCTATTTCATTAAAGTGATTTAATGAGAGCCGTTGGATTTCATCATCCAACGGTCCAGATAAAATTGACCTATATCTAATATACCAAAATCCCAAAAAACCCCTTACCCCCTCATTTCAAACCCCACCCTCTTCGTCTCTAATCTTCAGAGACCAGACCCCAAGCCAAACCCTAGCGCCGCCCTCCACTCCCACCGTCTGAAACCCGGCGGCCCCTTCTCCGATGACCGTGAAAATCACACCCTAGCCTTACCTCGACCTCACAATTCCAAAAATTCAACCAGTTACCCTAAAATAATACTAGAACTCTTCGAATTTTAATTCGAAAATCTGAGCCCTAGAAGCCATAGCGAGTTCGTTCATGCAGAGGCTTCCCTCGAAGTTTCCTTAGCATTCAAGGTCTATTTAGTCCTGAAATAATATTTTTCGATTGTTTCTCGGAAAATAACAAGCAGATGATGTTATTTGGGGATTAAATTAGAGGTCCAGTCACAAGGTCAAATACGAACTCTCTACGTTAAGTTCTTCTTATGTTCTCAAGCTTCGTTTGGTATTTCAAATATCACCTCTTCTTCCTTTCTTCTATGTATATTTTCGATTTGGTATACCTTCTTACTAGAATTAAGTTTGAATTAGAACCTAATTTTTATCCTCTAGGTTAATTCGCTTCAGGTATAGTTATATTAATTTCAAATTTTTTTTCTGCTAAATTTATTTTTGTTTTTGTTTTTGATTTGTAGGTTGATTAATTAGCTTCTGTATTTAATCTTTAATCGTAATAACTAGGATTTTAGTTTTTCATCTAAGGTTTAATCGAATCGGTTAACTTGTGTTTAATGGTATGTGTTCTGAATTTAGCAGGGTAATATTTTCATGATATTGTGATTTCATGCCTATGTTGATTATGTCAAAGGTCGAGTATCAAATAGCTTCATTCATTGATCATTTCTTTCTAGTATCAATCCTGATTTTTCATGTGTGAGTTGTTTGCTGATTCCATTTTTCAGAAACTAATACCATTTGGTTCTGTTTGCCTAGAAATTATATTTAAGAGAATGTTTAGTTAGGATTGTCAGATTGAATACTCAGGGGGGTAGTTTAGGGGATTGAAACCTGAAAATTGTTCAATTTAAGTAGTCTGCCAATGCTGAATATTAATGTACCATTAAACTATTGAATTGTTTAATCAAAAGGGACAACTAGTACAAAAGTACACCCTCTCTAATACCTTTAGAAGTGGAGAAATCAGAATGGCATAGGAGTTTGAATTAAGAATTGAAAAGGCAGTAAGGCTGATACACTTTTAAGGTAGAAAGAAAAAAAAAGTTAGAAGTAGCATGGGCTAATGATAAAAGATTTAAAGGATACATGTGGGAAGAGAATATACAAGCTGTAAAGAAAGTGTTTGAATAAAAAGGGGAGTTAGCTTGATCTATAAATAGAAGAGAGGAAAACACATTGAGGCAGGATTCAGACAGTCAATTTTTGAAAGCTAAGGCATTCAGTCTTAATGAGTTGGAGAGTTTAAGAGATCTCTAAAAATACAAAGAGAGAGAGAGAGAGAAAGAGAGAGAGAGAGAGAGAGAGAGAGAGAGAGAGAGAGAGAGAGAGAGAGAGTCTTAGGCAGTCAGTTTAGTTCAATTAACACTAGTCCATTAAAAAATACCAAAAGCACTTTTATATTGATTCTTTGACTAAAAATTTGATCAGTTCTCTTTGCTTCTGTTTATTGAGGTTCTTCTGAAGTTTACTGTTGGTTTTCTCGAGTGGTATTGGTTCATGCAAATTGGTTTTAAGTCAATTTAGTAGATTTGTCTGGGTTTGGGCATTTCTGGATCATCTGCTTTTGAGTTTGAGTTTGTTTGAGCTGTTGAAAGTTTTCTACTGTTTTACTGGTTCACTGGGGATCTGTTTGTTGTTGCTGTTTGCTGAGTCCTCACTATTTGTGCTTCTTAATTTCAGGTACACAATTGAATTTGCACGGTTGTAACCTCAATTAGAATGAAGTGAAGTTATATTTCAAGTCGTTTCTCACATAAATGCTCGTAATTATAATTAGAATAGTAAGATGTAATTGTTTAGTCTTAATTTGGTTTGATTTGTATTACATTAATGACTATTCAGTTAGGACCATTGTTGAGTTTGTTTGGATCATGAAGTAATGATAGTTGGCTGTAGGTTAAATTTGTGGTTTAATTTTGACTAGAATGTATTTTATTGGACTGTATTAAGACTGGACTGTTATTTGACTAATAATGAATGCCTAAGTAAGTATATTGATTAAAGTGTAGTCAGTAGTCACATTGGTTGTCAAATAGAATAGGAATTAGTTGTTTTATTATTTCCATCTACACATGCATATGGAACTGTTTGGACTGTTAACTTAGAGAATATTCAGAGTCATGTCATAGTTAATTTCATTTCGTGTGTAGTGTGATTGAGAAATCGGAAGATGGTCAATCAACAATGAATTCGTGATTCATAGTCCTCACTTGTGTTAATAGCGGGTATTTTAAATCCTGAGACTACAATAATTGTATCCAGTAATTGCACTTCTGAATTAGTATGAATCGAAGGCAATCATGGTGTAATCGTCTCAAAATACTCCACTACATTGAAGCTAGTTGATAAATTTTATTAGTTAATAAATGGCCTAAAAGATTAATTCTGACAAACTTCAGAAATATTTGTTAATGACTAATCCCTCTCAATGATGCTTCCTTGGTGCTATGTTATGGATTCGATGATGGTTTGGAGCATTATAGTCGCTTGCGCCCATTCTGGTTACACCAGGTCCAGATAACTCATTTTCATGGAGCTGGCATCGAGGTTGGCTTGCTGCACTTGCTCATAAGCAAACTTGATAGTCCATTATTTAGGATTTGTCCTGGAAATATTAATTTATAGTTTAGAGTTATACAAGTTTGGGCCCGAAAATTGTGATTAATTAGGACTTCTCTTCTATTATTACGGACTAACAAAGATAGAAAATTATAGTCGCTTTTAGGATTAGCCTTTAAATAAAATTGAGACGAGCCTTGTCCAACAAAACAAATAAATTACGGGGCCCTCAAAAATGGTTGATAAAAAAAATTTAGATGGGAGGACCGTTTAACGAATTTCACGGCCCTCCCAAAAAATAATAAATGCATTAGAACTTTTAGGCACAATTTTAATAAAATTACGTTCTTAAACTCGGGTGCACATTTATATGACTCAAATTCAAATCTCAACGGAGTCAAAATATGTCAATAACCACAGGTACATTGATGTGACGTAGTTTGGAGATGTGTTTTCATGACGTTACAATTCTTATAAAAATAATAATAATCAAAAGCGGTAAAAAGGTAAAAAGGCACATAAGTTTGAACAGGTTCTAAAATCAGATAATTTAACCAAATATAACAGTAGAGCAACCATGCTAGAACCACGGAACTCGGAAATGCCTAACACCTTCTCCCGGGTAAACAGAATTCCTTATTCGGATTTCTGGTGCGCAGACTGCAATATAGAGTCAATCCTTTCCTCGATTCGGGATTCAACTGGTGACTTGGGGCACCATTAATCTCCTGAGTGGCGACTATGAATCTCTTAATAAATGAATCTCGTTTCGATTGTCCTTTAATTGAAAAAATTCCTTTACCTTGCGCCCTCGGGGTGCGGTAGCGCCAAAAGGAGGTGTGACAAGCAGAACAAGCAACGAGGTAAAATGTTGATTGTTCTATTATTTCTAGATTGTCTATTATTTTATTGAACGAAGAAATCAAGGACCTGAAGATGTTGATAGCCCAGAAGATGAGGAACTTGGAGATATATTAACACATGGCAATCCATCCGAATTTAACACTCCAGAAGAAGGCCACTCAGTTCATATTTATTATGACGAACTTACTAAGGCAATGCAAAACCTTTGAATTTACTCTTTTTGGTTAATTTACTTGTTGTTAAATGTAAACCTTTCAATTTATAAGTTTGAATTTTAAAATAAATATAGTACTTACAATTTATAAGTGCAATTTTTTCTATCTTCATTGTATTCTTATATTTTTGTTTTATATTAATATAACTTACAATAGTCACATAAAATACAAAAAAAAAATTAAATTACACTAATCTGGCTCGAACCACAACTCATATGGTTACTAAATTTTCCTACCCAACCCCACCCGGCCCGGCCCGGCCATGCCCATAGTTTCCTCCACTCACTGATAGTAGAATCTCATGTCCTTTTCACCGTCTTTCTTCCTTCACTGAGTTACTTTATATTTTTTAATCAAATCACGTCACAAATTAGATATGATGTTGATAGATGGGCCAAATGTTCAATGTATTAGGTTAGAAACTAGGGGCACAGAAGCCGACAACAAAGTAAAACGAGGAGAAGTGGAGGAAAATGAAGCATCAAAAAATGAGGACACCATCACTAACTATACTCTTACAGTGGGGAATAGATTTACCGATGGCTAAATAATATTTTTATTTCAACGAGAAACGGTGAAAATCATATAGCTGTCGGTTTTAACTTATTTATGTGTATGTTAAATCCAGTAATTAATCTGTGTGGACAGAGGTAAACCGTAAACGAAGAGAAATTAGTTAAACGGATTCAGAATTTTAATTTCATAAGCTCAAATTTAGAATTTTACCACATCTCAATTAGATTAAGGGGGTATGAATCTAATATTTATACTTATTTAATAAATTTTATAACAAATATACATGGTTTAAGTCAATGTTATTATATCTTCTTGTCAAATAAAAATGCATAACACTAGGTTTAATGGTCAATAAAGTTAATACTTACCTTGAAAATTTTAATTTAAGAATGAGTAACGACAAAAAATATTAGTAGGTGATTAACAGGTAGATTATTGGATTCTTGTACTAATGAAACGTAGAAGGTAACGGTGAAATAATTGAGATGTATAAGCTAGTTGGGATACCACTAATATCAATAAAAAGTAAGCAAATGATAATTCTTTTTCTTTTTCTTTACTCGATTTTTTTTGTTCTTTTTGAGGGGTGTAGGGGAGAAGGTGGATACTTTTTATTAGGAGTGTGCATGATCCCAGTTGGTTTGGTTTTCATCAAAATCAAACCAAAGAAATTATATTAGTTTGGATTGGTTCGATTTTGTCGGATTGATACCTAAATAATATGTTATATTTAATCTTAATTTATTAAAATACCATTTCAAATTCAATAAAAAAATCTTGATATACGAAAATGGAAGAGCAAAGAGATGATTGACGGATTTAATAACGCATGATAAGAAAATGATACAACCCATTATTTGAGGTAAATAAAAATGAATGAACTTCATAGTTCTATTAAATATAACATCCCAAATGTTTCTAGATATTTTTAAAGAAAATTATATATATATATATATATATATATATATTGGTTTGGTTCGAGTTTTTATAATCAATAGCAAATCTAATTTAGTTTTTTAATCGATTTAATTTGACTTTTCGGTTTGATGCAATTTTCTATTTTGATTTGAACATCCCCACTTTTTACCGCCGTTTTCTATAATTATTTTGTATCAACTAAGTCTTTATATTACATTTCCCGCAAAATTATCATATATCTATGAGAGAAATATTATTGTGAATATTGAGTTATTGGCGTTTTCATTATGCTCCAGATCTTAAAATAGAAACTTTATCGTCCAGAATCAGATTAATATATTATTGAAAATTTATGTGTGGCACTAGTAGCACTTCAGACGGATATTCCCTCACATTTATTCTTTCTTTGCAAATTACCAAGATATAGAGACAAGAAGATAGAAAAGAAATATAATTATAAACTGCGACAAGAAATCCTAAACCCCAACAACTCCATCAAAATATGATTTATTCACTTTTTTTTGTAATCTTTCAAAGATATGTCAATTCCACGAGATGTAAAAAATCGAATTCAGTATAACATGGTATTTGATTCAAAAGATATTACAACTTTTTTGAATAAATCAATCAAAGAAAATGATAAGGTTAATCCTAGCTAAGAACAATAATCCCTAGAACACAAGAAGTATAAGATGTATATGCCCAATGTTAAAAATACTAACTATATTTCTTTGTAAGAAAATATTACATTCAATGTTCTTTTGTTTTTTCCTGTTCGAATCCCCCTCTTTTACAAGGTTCCTCTCTCTCTTCCCCCTCTTTTACAAGGTTTTTCTCTCTTTTTATATATATATATATATATATATATATATATACCCCTTAGGCACCCTCAAAACTTATTCTGAGGAATATTCGAACGAATATTTGTAGTGCCCCATATTGGTCCTACACTACTCAAGGACCATACACTCTTTGTCCGGCTGTTCATTTTTTTTCGCGAGACGCTGAGCAACGAGGACTTCGCCGTTGGTCTTCTTTGTTAACGGTCGTGGTCGTCCAAATTTAGACCCATACAGTCTCAAAGTCTTGTAATTTTTGTGTTTGAAAACATGGTCATTTAATTTTTGTGAAAAGTGATCAGTGAGAGACAGTAATCATGACTGTCAGAGCGTCAAAACGAAATGCCTTTCTTTGTATGACGTTAGCGTTTGCATGCGTCTTCATTTCGCGTATTCTCGAGGCAGGAGAACAGATGCTTTGGCGCTTGGTTTCCCGCACTGATTTGAAGTCTGTTGCCTCGATTCTCATGCTAACCAATCCTATAAATAGATGGAGGGCTTGTTTTTTCAAAAAACTCTTGGCCATTTCACTTCCAGTTACCCTTCCTCATCTTTCCTGCATTCGTTCTCACGGTTTTCTGGTTCTTCTTCTTTCATTCTTCACCCACAGCTTTCTCTGCTACTCTAACACCTTTCATATAATACCAATGCGTAGAATATATCGATCCCACGAAGAGGTTTCTGAGGCGCACCCATTGTCCGTGGCTTTCCCCTCCGGTGGTAAGGACACGACGGTGGAAGAGAGGGGAAGCTTTCCTACTATGGAGGAGTTACTTCCGAGGCACCCCACCTTCTGGAGTGACTTCCTCAAAGATCCTCCTCCTACACCTCTCCCTGTGATCTCTAAAATGGACCCAGCCCATATAGATGCTCTCCGTGCAAAGTATAATATTCCCGCCCATGTAGCTATGGTTCTGGTGGGAATGGACTTTGTGGAAGTCCTAAACCTGGGTACTGTGCTTTTTATGAGTACCTTCTCGTGATTGGTTATTCTTTCCCTCTTCCCTAGCTGGCGGAGGAGTTTTGTATATTCTATCAAGTCTGCTCAGCACAACTCTCACCATACATGCTTAAGGTACTTCTACTAGTAACAAAGTACGTAGAGTTGGCGGGGTGTGAGGTTACGGTCCACCGTCTCTTGCACTTGTTCTCGCCCAGCTTTCATAGGGGCACCATGCTACACTTGAGACACCATGGAACGAAGGGGTTGATAGAGGGGACTGACAACCGAGCAAGTCGCAGGTTTTGGCATAAATACTTCTTTGTCAAAACTGACCATGTTGCCTTCGATCCCGCTACATTCCTAGAATGGTGGAACGAGACTCGTAAGTGTCGCTACTAGTATTATTATTTATTCTCTTATGTATTCCTTAAAGTTTGTTTGCTTTTTTGCTTATAGCTATAGGGTGTCCACCCTGCCCTATTGTTGGCATAAAGGATTAGGTAGTTTTTATGATGCCCCATATAGCGAAGACCCAAGATTGGACCGAAGATTTCATCTGGTAAGTATTTTTCTCTATGTCACGTCGTGGTCATACATCGTTACCTACTAATATGATTCTTCATGATGATAGGTCGAGGAGTCTCCAGGCGGAGGGCCCCAGTCCCTGCATTCTAACAGGCCATTGCTACTGCGGGAATGGAATTTACCTTAGCCGAATCCATTCGAGGGGGTTGTACTCAATCGCTCCAAATAGAAGCTTCTTCTCAAGATTTGGTCATGAGTGAAGAGGCTCTTTTGTTCCGAGACCTCACCTCTTGGATGAATCCTCTAATGGGGATGAGTCATCACTACAAAAGAAGAGTAAAGTGGAGCTTGGAAGGCGGGTTGCCGTAGATGTTAGTAGGAGCTGAGTGGGTGCATCGCAGATGGCACTCGTGCCTACTTTTATGGCCGATGCTATCTTGGCGACTAGGTCTCCTTAAACGGAAGGAGCTCTCCCAGGAGGTGGGTCGGTGCGCTCTGTAAAGGGTGGCGCATCTTCCAACATTAGAGATGGTCCACATGTTGAGGGTGAGGGCTCGAGTTCGGAGGTAGATTAGGTAGATTTTCGTGAGTTTATGGAATGCCACACTTATGTAAAGGTCAGGGCGGAAGGTTCCGACCGACATATAGTTATCCTCGGAAATTAAAACTCGATGTCAAACTATGAGAAGGTGGCTTCTGCCTTAGCCCCTTTATGTGTTGCCCCCTAAAATGAGGTGCTCAGGACAATGAGCGATGTAGAGCTGTCTTGGAGCGTTGCCGGCATGGCTTTGCGGGTGAAGTTTTCTTTTCTTTCTTTCCATTTGGGTTTTTATCATTGTTTCTTGTCTGTCTTTGTTTTAACATCTTCCTTTTTGGCAGATTCTCATCATGGAGACCGAGCGTGAGCGTAGGGAAAGAAAAAGAATGGCCATGTACGGGAAGATGTCTTCCAAATATCAATAATATCGCACCAAGAACCTGTAATGGCTGACATTTATACTCAGGACCCGAACTTCCAATTGTTTCATGAAGGACTTAAGTATAAGTAAAACCAACTAGCGCGGAAGGTTGAGGAGTTAAGGGAGAAACAAGAAGACCTTATGAAAGTTGTCGCTCGTAACAGCGAACTCGAGGTGTCTCTTAAGTCAAAGGAGGACGAGCTAGAGTTAAGTAGGGGCATGATGGTTGAAAATGTTAATCTGCATGCAAAGGTGACCAGTTTGACTGCAAGTTAAGTATGAAGTCGGCTAAGATTGGTGATCTTAAGAGCAAGCTGAATGTGAGTGCTGACAGGCTGGCGGCTACTAACTCTAAAGCGGAAATATTGGAAGATGCCCTATGTGCCTGTAGGTCAGAGAGGGCTAAGGAGGAAGAGGCATCCGTGCTCAAGGTGGCGCGACTTGAGGGTCGTATTAAGGATTTGGAGGCAAAACTGTCCGATTTTACTGGGCAAGTGGCTTCACCCAGGATAGAGAATGCGAGTCATCGCCAGCAACCTTCTACTTCCTGTACCTCAGCCGAACCGATAGTGCCTCGGTGTTTATACGAGTTGTGGGTTCATGCTGAGATCTGGCTTGATGTGTATATGGCTCTTTATGCTGAAGGGGGGTGTCAAAAGCGGAAATTCAGGATGTGCATGTCGAAGCTCATTCGGCTCACGGGGCATGTGGGTATGACCCACATATGCCTGATGGGGATGAAATCACCTCTGATGATGCAAACCACCTTTCCCCCGACTCTTGGTATGAGGAGCGTACCAACTGGGGATGATGTGTAGTTTTGGTTTGTATTTGGTCTTTGGTTAAGGATTTTTGTAAGGGTGTGCTTGAGCCCGTTGTAAAGATAGGTGTTAGTGATTTTTGTTGTAATAAAGAAATAGTTTTGTTGTTTTGGTGGTGATCTTTATAATACTTATGGTATTTCAAGTACTTGGCAAACTTTTGGGTAGATGTTGCTTTGGGTGAGGTTGAACTCGTACTTTTGTCGATAGCTTTAGCCATTCGGATGTTACCTTCGATCTGGCGTCGAAGTAGGATCACGTTGTAGTTCAAATGAAGTCGAACTTGTTTTTCGTCGATGGCGTTATGAAGTCAAACTTGTTTTTCATCAATGGTTTTAGCCATTGGGATGTTATTTTTGATCTGGCATCGAAGTAGGATCACGTCGCACTATCAAACTTGTTTTTTGTCGATGGCCTTAGCCATTGGGATGCTACTTTCGATCTGGAGTCAAACTAGGATCCCGTCGTAGTTTGAATGAATTCAAACTTATTTTTTACCGATGGCCTTAGCCTTTGAATGTTACTTTTGATATTTCTTTTGTCGATGACCTTATCCATTGGGATGTTATTTTTTATGCGGCGTCGAAGTAGGATTCTGTCACAGTTCGAATGAAATGGAACTTGTTTTTCATCGATGGCATTAGCCATTGGGACGTTACTTTTGATCTGGCATCAAAGTAGGATCCCGTCACAGTTCGAATAAAGTCAAACTTGTTTTTCGCCGATGGACATAGCCATTAGGATGTTACTTTTGATCTAGCATCAAAGTAGGATCCCGTCGCAGTTCAAATGAAGTCGAACTTGTTTTTTGTCGATGGCCTTAGCCATTGGGATGTTACTTTCGATCTGGCATCGAAGTAGGATAGTTTGAATGAAGTCGAACTTGTTATTCGTCGATGGCCTTAGTCATTGGGATTTTCATTCGTACATTGGAGATTTAATAGCATTCCTGTAGAAAGTACATGTCGACTTTGTGAGTACAGTGAATACAGTGGCTATATATACCTAGAACATTCATTACAAGGCCTGGAGATCTTGTCAACAGGCGGGGTAATGAATAGTACTTCAGGCCTCGAGGCGTCTCCCTTGGTGCCTCATTAAAAACCTCACCGAGAAAAATCGATTGGGACAAAACCTGATTGAGGGAAAAAGAGTACAACTTAGGCGGCGCCTCTTTTCAGAAGTAGAAGTATTTGAGATGGGCGATGTTCTAATTATTTTGGAGCAGCTTTCCTTCCATTATCTCTAACTGGAATGCTCCTTTTTTTTCTGCGGCTGTGATTTTGTATGGCCCATCCCAGTTTGTACCTAGTTTTCCTTCATCGGGGTCTTTTGTTGCTTGGTTTTTAGCTTTGAGGACGTAGTCTCTAATCTTGAGGGGTCGTACTTTGGCCTTCTTGTTATAGTACCTTTTTGCTTGTTTTTTTAGGCTACCTTCCTTACGTGAGCCATATCCCTTCGCTATTCGACTTCATCCAGGTCTTGTAACCTGCTTTCGTCGTTACTCGATCCGCTCTTCTTGGAGTATCTTAGGCTGGGTTCTCCAACTTCGACAGGTATGACCGTATAAGTCCCGTAGACTAGTGAATATGGTGTCTCGCCTGTGCTAGTTTTTGGTGTGGATATGCCCAAAGTACTTTTGGTAGTAGTTCTGGCCATAGCCTTTTTGCGTCCTCAAGCTTCTTTTTCAATATATTCAAAATCGTCTTCTTGGATGATTTGGCTTGGCCATTGTCGGTAGGGTGGTAAGGTTTGGAGAGTATTCGTTTGATGTGCCATTTCTCAAAAAAACTCAGTTGTTTTCCTTCCAATGAACTAGGGTCCATTATCACAGCTGATTTATTTGGGAATGCCGAAGCAACATATTATATTTTTCCATATGAACACGATAACTTATTGCTCACATATTTGAATGTATTTACTTGCTTCCACCCATTTAGAAAAATAGTCAGTTAAAACCAAAAGAAAGCGTACTTTACCCCGTCCTGCCGGGAGGGGTCCAACAATATCCATCTCTCACTTTATGAATGGCCATGGCGAAGGGACGGAATGCAAGAGTTCTCCTACTTGGTGTATCAGAGGGGCGTATTTTTTATATTGTTCACACTTTCTGACGTAGTCTGTGGCCTCTTTTTTCATGGGGGCCAGTAGTACCCTATGCAGATGAGGCATCTGACGAGGGTGCAGTTTCCCATATAGACAGCAGTGCCCCTTATGTACTTGTTCTAGTACTGGTTTTGTCTGCTTTGGCCCTAGACATTTGGCTAGGGGACTGCCGAACGTCCTTTTGTAAAGATTATGGTTCACGAGGCTATATCTGGCCGCTTGTATTCGAAGTTTTTTGGCATCTTTCCTATCTTTTGGGAGTGCCCTTCCTATAAATATGTTACCATACTATTGCGCCAGTCCCAAAATAGGTTTACAGAATTTACCTCGGCTTGGTATATTGAAGAGTGGAGAAGAGTGACCACATTTTCCTTATTTATATTTCTGGTGGTTGTTGCTAGCTTGGTAAGACCGTCCACTTGATATCATGTGCCCTAGCTATCTGGTCGAGGTAGCATTCGTCGAATTCTGGTAGCAGTTTGTGAATTTATGTCTGGTATCTTTACAACCTATGTTCTTTGATTTATAAAGTCCTAGTGACTTGGTTTACTATGAGTCGGGAGTCGAATATGGAGTATGAGCCGTCGAGCGCCATATTTTAGGGCTAACTTTAATCCTGCAATCACAACTTCATACTCAACCTCGTTGTTAGTCATTTCAGGGCACGATATGGATTGGCGAATTACTTTGCCTGTAGGGACTTCGAGGATGAGTCCCAGTCCCGATCTTGAGGCATTAGATGCACCGTTGGTGTGGAGTACCTAGAGGTCAGAATGTGCGGAAGCGCGGAGTGCTTCCTGCTCTACTTCAGGTAATATTTCTGCGCTGAAGTCTACGACGAAATTAGCAAACACTTGCGACTTTATAGCGGTTCGCGGTTGGTAGGTTATATCTTGCTCACTTCATTATATGGCCCATTTGTCCAACCTTCTCGATAGTTTGTTTTATGTATGATGCCCTTGAGGGGGAAGGTTTTCACCATTTTTATAGTGTGGCATTGAAAATATAGTATGAGCTTTCGTGAAGCTACGACTAATGCTAGGGCCAATTCTTAAAGGTGAGGGTACCTTGTCTTGGCATCGACTGAGGTTCTGCTGATATAATAAATTGGAGATTGCTTACCTTTGTTTTCTCGTACCAGGATCGTACTTACCGCTACTTCGGAAACTGCTAGGTACACTATGAGGCACACGCCCGGGTCTACTTTGACGAGTAATGGGGGTAAGGAAAGGTATGTTTTCAGTTTTCTTAAGGCGTCAATATATTCAGCAGTCCATTGTAGCCTGTTGTGTTTCCTTAATACATTAAAGAACTTATGGCACATGTTTGATGATTATGAGATGAACCTCGATAGGGCGACTATTTGTCCTATAAATTTTTATACCTGCTTTTTGCTGGTTAATGTCTCCGACCTTCGATAGCTTTGATATGTTCTAGGCTGACCTCAATGGCTTTTTGCAACCCGAAAAAGAAATTTTTCTGAGGTTACACCAAAGGCGTATTTTTTGGGATTCAATTTCATCCCATATTGTCTCAATATTTCGAAGGCTTCTTTAAAATGACCAATGTGGTCCTCCTCCCTTTTTTACTTCACCAACATGTCATCAATGTAGAACTCCATAGTCTTCCCGAGTTGTTCTTTGAACATCTTGATAAATAACCTCTGATACGTTGCCCCTGCATTTTTGAGTCCGAACGA
Source organism: Nicotiana noctiflora (assembly GCA_032618575.1). Taxonomy (NCBI): domain Eukaryota; kingdom Viridiplantae; phylum Streptophyta; class Magnoliopsida; order Solanales; family Solanaceae; genus Nicotiana; species Nicotiana noctiflora. The sequence goes on from JASVEL010008487.1 coordinate 111,005, forward strand.
CATGACTTTGTAGTAGTACGTTCCTTGGTGAGTGATGAAGGTGGTTTTTTCTTGATCTTCTTCTGCCATTAGAATTTGGTTGTACCTAGAATAGGCATCCAAGAAGCTCAACAGTTTGTGCCATGCCATTGCATCGATTAGTTGATCGATATGTGGCAGTAGAAAAGAACCTTTGGGCATGCTTTGTTTAGGTCGGTGAAGTCGACACATATCCTCCACTTTCCGTTCTTCTTTTTTTACTATGACCCTGTTGGCGACCCACTGAGGGTATCTCAGCCCTCAGACGAAGATGTTAGCGAGCAACTTCTCGACTTCCTAGCTTACTGCAGCCTTGATTGCATCGTTAAACTTCCTCCTCTTTTGTCGCACAGGTTGGTAAAGTGGGTCGACGTTCAACCTATGTGTGGAGATGTCCTTCAAGATTCTAGGCATTTTTTAGTGGGTAAAAGCAAATAAATCGGCACTATTAGTTAATAATTCATGAAATTTACCTGGCTTTGAGAGGTTATGCCCGATATAAGCTTTTTTTATGCTTCCGGTATTGTATAGCTGAACGAGATCAAGATCTTTTATGGTTGCCTTCCAAGCTTCCACGATATCTGGGTCTTTGATGGCCTCTATTTGTACATAGGATTTGGTTCCCGATATGACTGATTGATATGCTTCCGCACTCGCCCCCTTTAGTTATTGGGTGTGTATACAGCCTTGGGCGATCCGATAGCAAACTTGGGCAGTGCGTTTCTCGCCTCAGATGCTAAATATCCCCCATGGGATGGAAAATTTGATTACTTGGTAGAAACTTGACAGGATGGCTCGCATGGCGTGTATCCATGGGCATCCTATGATAGAGTTGTAGACTATTTCTTGGTTCATGACGTGGAATGACGTGGCCATTTTCAAGGACGTAGCAATTCTAGAGCGACGTCTCAGCCACAATTGCAGCTAAGGGGAAATGCTAGAGCATCCCTAGAGACAGGAGAATCAAATAATCCTTATCAAGAACCTGTGGAGGCAGGACAAATATCAAGCAACCCTTTGTAGAGACTTTCTATAGAGATAAATTCATCAAGAAATCTGACAGAAGTGCGTATGCTTCTCCAGAAGCTGAAAGTGGTAGTGCAAGTTAGTTTTTTATTTTTTTTCTTTATTGTAACTACACATCCGAAGCTGATTGATTGCTACTGTTGATGCCTGAAATTGCCATTTCCTATATGATTTTCCTTTTGTCGGATATTTTTTCTTTCTCTATATCATATATTCAGGCAGGAATTGTCTTATATGCTTGCTGCAAAGCGGTAAGAGAAAATTCTGCAATTGACCATATGCAGAAGGAAAATTCTTAAATTGACCATATACTATCTCATTTACTACTTCTGCAATTGATCATATGCTGCTTTACCTAGTTGTCTGTCAGGGCAATTATGCCTTATATTTCATGTCACTCGGGGATACTATTATTTATATAGTAACATGCTACCCAAGTGTCACTTTTTGCTGAACTTCTTATGCCTTATATTTCATGTCACTCGGGGATACTATTATTTATATATTTCATGTCACTCGGGTGTCACTTTTTGCTGAACTTCTTGTATCAGTGAGTTGATTCTTGAATACTAAATGGAAATATGTTAATTTTAACTACTAATATTGAATTATAAGCACATCTACTAATATTTTCTGCAGTAGTATAATGACAGTTTTAAACATCCATTTAACAGTTGTAACAACCTTCATTATAACTATTTGTATAAATTTGCGACTAATTTCAAGCATCTTTGGGGTAATACTAGACAACAAATTCAGGGACATGTAAACCTCCAATGGGAATGGCTATTGTGGAAGTTCTGAATTTAAGGTAACTTAATAATAGTGTTTGGTTCAATACTCTTTGAAGAATAATTTCATAATCTGTTGACTTAGTGCAGGCTGTAAGTGAGAGAACTAGAAAGAACAGGTAAAAGCAGATAACCAAGCATGCTTGTGGTACAAGATATTTTGTAGAAGTAGAGGAAATGTGTCTTCTACTATGGAAGTTGCGCGTCAATAAATGGAAGCAGAAATGCAAGCTGAAATGCGTTGAAAGTTGCAAGAAGAACGTGAACAAATGGCTGCCGAATTAAGAAGTAACATGGAACAAGAGTTGCAAAGGAAGTTGGAAGAGAAACATGAGGATTCAAGAATAACTGGTTGCTGCTATCATGACTGGAATACAACAAGTGATCTACTCTTAATATTTCTGTACTTTCCCTTCCTTCTTCACTATTCTTCTTCTTTTTTTCTTGAATTTTGGTTCCTTCTTGCAAATTCTTCTCTTCATATCTTTTATGAGGCACATAATGTGTTTGATAAAATACCTTATTCTATGAGGCACATTCTTACAATAGAGTTTGGATCCTTGTGGATTAGGATTTAAAGACAGTATTTAATAATCCCTTTTGGATATGAACATATTGACTTTTTTGTATAAGTAAAAGATAATTGTCTTTTCTTATAGTTGGATAGTTTGGTGTAGAAAGTACTACTATCACCTATGGTGATGTATCCAATATTTTTTTAACTGCATGTATTCTGCTTTGTATAGTGAAGAGTTGGATATCATTGTAAATGGCAAAAAAGCATACAAAAACAGCTGAGTGGATCTTTGTATAGATTTCTTGTTTCTCAACCATGCAGGCATTGGGTGCATTTGTACTTTTATCCTCTTTCACATCCAAATTGCAACTTAACAAGTGTTGTGTTTAGTGTTTCTTCTGATAGTGTTGTTTTAATTCATGATTTTTTAGTGGAGGATACTAGTAAACCTGTAATCGCAAACAATAACATACCCAGTAAAATTTCAGTGGTAGGATCTGAAGAGAGCAGAGTATACGCAGACCTTACCCCTACCCAAAAAAGACAGAGAAGCTGTATTCAAAGAATACCTTATTAATATTACTTCATCCCAATTTACCATCAAATTTTTACCTTAGAAGAAATCTTTTGCTTTTATCAATGCTATTGAGTTTGTCTCAGCACCAGATGATCTCATTCCTGATTCAGCTGCCGTAGTTTTTCCTGTATACTGTACAAGGTAATACTCACCAAAAATCTATACAAGATTCAATATTTGTTTAACTACTTGTATTCCTCTTTAATTCTAACTCCATTCAGGAAAATTGACTGTAAAAGCTATTGACCTTTTCAAGCTCATTATTCAACTTTTGGAAAAATAGTTTGTCATCTTCTCCTAGTCCTACTGGCATATTTGTCGAATGTTTGTGAATTTGATTTTATTGATTCTCAATGTCAACTTTGATCTTGTTGAAGGGGAATTTGAGGTCGCTATAATCAATATAAGCTTTAATCACTCCGGCGTCATTTGATCCTTAAATTCTTTCCCAAACTTCATTCTTCTTAAAACTCAGCAGAGCTCAGGTTAATCAAGACCATATATGTAAGAATCTGTAACAGAAAATTACCGAGCTTCCTTTATTATTATTATTCTCCTATGTAGTAATAATTCAAGATAAAATGTAATGAGGCTCCAACAATTAAAGTGCATGAGATTCTCTAACTTAGAGAAGTATAAGGGAAAAAGAGTTTATGAAGAAATGATTATATATTGTGAATAGTACCTGTAATGTTCAACTTAACATATGAGCAAAAGATCGTGTGTTCATGTTTAACCTATTTAAATATGGAAAATAATTAGTTCCCGTTCAAACCAAACACAAGATTTAGTTCAGAGATCAGTGTTGAAATGGTCAAATTTTAAGGAAAAAGAACACTTTCTATTCCCGTGCTTATATATACAGAGAATAATCACTTCTTCGGCCTAATATTCTTATCTCTGTATCTTTTTCACCTCGATGTTATCTTCATGCTCTAACAATGTGGTCATGGATTCTTTTTATTTAATAATAGGGACAAGGTATTTAAATAGTTGGGACAATGAAGAAAAAGCTTGAAGCTAAGACACTCAATATTTTGCTTTTTGGTTATATGTAGATGCGTACAATGACAATGAAGTATTACATAGTATATTTAAGGAGGAACTTGAAGCTAAGGCATTCAATATTTTGCTTTTTGGTTGTATGTATATTCGTACAATAAAATGAAAGTACTTACTATTTGGTTTAGGAAATTCTTATAGTGTTTATTAAATACTATTGGATGATCTTAAAGTTATATATTGATATCAGTATATAAATTTCAGTTGCTAGTTTAATATTAATACTAGAGTAAACTATTCAATAGCTTTATTAGAGTTATCACTTATAGCTTATTATTTTTGTGGCAACTTATACTGTCACTCTACAGTAGCTCTTTTAGAGTTTCCACTAATATCAAATTATTTTTGTGGAAACTAAGTCGCCACTAAATGTCACTCTACAGTAGCGCTACTACAGTTGCCACTGATGATAAATGATTTTTGCAGCGACTAAGTCGCCACTAAATGCTACTCTATAGTAGCGACTTCAGCAAAACCTGCTTGGCGGAATTCCTTTTTGTGGCGAACATTTAGTCTTTGTAGCGACTGCATCGCCACAAAATGTATACATTTTGTGGCGATTTATATTGTCGCCGCTAGTAGATACTTGCAGCAGTTCCAAAATGCTACTGTAAAAATTTAGTGGCGACTATCAATGATTTCTTGTAGTGAATACTATTGCTTTTAATCTTGCCTCTCTCTTTCTTGCCATTGCTGACCTTTGCGAGGCTATGAAGAGATGATTACTTCTTTCAAGGATCTAGATGAAACTAAAATCTTGGCTATAGAAATTCCTACAGACGGCGTCAAATTATTTGATTCAAAAAATATTACAACCTTTTGGAATAAATCAATCAAAGTAAATGATGAGGTTAATCCTAGCTAAGAATAATAATCTCTAGAACACAAAAAGTATAAGATGTATATAGCGAATGTTAAAGATACTAACTGTTTCTTTGTAAGAAAATATTACATTCAACGTCTTTTTTTTCCTGTTCGAATCCCCCTCTTTTACAAGGTTCCCCTACATATATATGGGGATAGACCCCTTAGGAACTCTCAAAGTCTTATTCTAAGAAATATTCGAAAGAATATTCTTAATGCCTCTATTGGGTCTATACTACTGCCACTACACTCTTTGTCCGGCTGTTCATTTTTTTTCGCAAGACGCCGAACGATGAGGACGGGGACTTTTTTGTTGACGGTCATGGTGGTCCAAATTTAGACCCATACACATGGCCTATTCAATATTTTACAACAAATATATGATGTTGAAATGTGCAAGTAACATTAGAATTTTTTTTTTTTTTTCAAATGACAGAGTTTCGTATCACCAATATGTTGAAGTTGATTAGTACAAATGGCGATCGATAGAAAGGAAACAGCACCATTAAAGTCTTTCAAAAAAGTAAATAAAAGAAAAGAGGGAGGTGTTTCCAAAACATGGTATTTCCCAGTCAAACTAGGTGGAGTATGATTTCCAATACATTACATCACAAAACAAAAGATTATTATTATGCATTTATGCTAGCTAAGACACTCGTTATTATTACGAAAAAGCAATAAAAAGCATTTTTGAAACAAAAACAAAAGACTAAACTTAAAACAAAGCAGAGAAAGTTTCGTCCAACTCTTCTACAACAGTAGCAATGTCAAGCTTCTTATTCTTGTTCCTCCTATCACACTTTGTCCTAATCTCACCATCTCCACCAGTCACCACGTTCAATTGTCCCATCTTGATCATACCTATCACAAACTTTTCAAAAAACAGCGACTGGTTCACGGCAAAGCTCGTAACAATCCCTCGAGTTCTTCTATCCGTGTACAAATCTTGATCAGAAGTGAAAAGCCCTTGCCTATTCATGAGATCCACATAGTACTTGTTGTCAAATAAATTAGGGCTTCGAATGTCCATGTTGACAGTGTTGTTAGAATTAGCTGTGGGGCAGCTGCGTTTAAGGTTGTTGGCGAATGTTTTGTCCATGGTTGGGTCTTGGTTAGGGAAGAGACGGTCGGTGAAGGAAGTGCAGTGGCTGATTCCGATGGTGTGGGCCCCGGACAAAGCGACGGCATCGGTGGCGTCTAAGCCTTTGGCTGCAAGGCGACTGAGGACGACTGTTGTGTTGGCAAATGGTGCAACAAGGTTGTCTAAGGTTGCTTGTTCTGTTGCAAAGGTCCGTCCGTCTTTTCTTCCTAAGGGCACATTGTAGTCTGGCCCACCAGTCTGAAAGGAACATATAATCTCATAAGTAATCAAAATTTAAAGTTTATAGGATTCAAAAATTTAAGTTAGTGTGTTTAATTCCAAATTAATTAGTCGTACATATTCGATGAATTTTTAAAAATAAATAAATAATTTAGACAAAAGTTAGCAGTAACAAATGAGGCTAACTTAACTTATACTTCTCGTTTCAATTTATGTGAACATGTTTGACTCGGCACCAAGTTTAATAAAAATAAAAACTTTTGTAATTTGTGGTCCTAAAGAAGTCCAAATGGGACCAGAGTCTTTTTTTGGTTATAAAAGATTCTCATTAATGGTAGAGTTTAACTTTAAGCTAAATTGTTACCAAATTTAGAAAGAGTTCTGAGTTGCTCAAAGTATATAGTTTTGTTCTGAAAACGAAAAATTTCTGTAATAAATTAATTAAACTAAATCCAAAGCAATATTAAGCATGGACAAAATGGTAATTTTGGTCTTACCAAGACAACAGAGTCCCTAGCAGCAATAGCTGTAATATCGGAGCAAGACACAACTTTCCCACATGCATTGTGAACCCTTTTCCTAAGATCATCAATGATCTTGAATGATCTCTTTCTTAAGGTCAAATTAGGAATTGCAGTCTGTTCACTTGGCCCTCCTGCTGATCCATCTAGCAAAACTGAACCATCACATCCCTACAATAATGCATATTTACCAATAACGAAATTAATACACTTAATGTACTTTGAATTAACATAATCAATCAATGGAGTGCTCTTTAATTTTCAGTGTGTAAAAAAAGGTTCACATATTTTTATGTATTTAGAAACTACTTTGACATGCTCTTATGGTTATAAAAATGTCATGATATGTTTAAGATTGCATATTTAATATGTTTAAGATTGATTACCTGAACAAAGCAATCGTGGAAATGAAGGCGAAGTAAGCCAGCAGCTTGACCAACATCATCCTTGATCTGTTTTTCAAGCCTCTTTCTAATAATGGATTCAAGCTGAGGGCAACTAGATTCATAAAATTTCCATGAAAGACCCTTAACTGGAGCAGGTATCTGAGCTTCTGTTACAAACAATGAAGAAGAAACAAGAAAAAGAAGTAGAAAACTTGAAGTAGTTGACGCCATAACTGCTGTCTCTTTCTATATTGGTTAGCTAACACTGATACAAAGACAGCAGGAATAAGGCTCAAATTTATAGCCATATAAAGTTATCCACTTGGATATTTTTTTTGTTCCATGGTTTAGACTTTAAAGAGGAATCACATAATTTTCTACATGAAAGAGCCGCGTGGTCGTCATACTGTTTTTAGTCTTTTGATTAAATATTTCAATTTGAACATTGCATAGAATGACTCCACGAACTAAAAGACATATGTGTGTTCGTTAATTTTATTATATTATTACTATTATTATTATTATTATTATTACGCAAATACCGAGTGTGATTATCTTTTTTAATGTAACATCAAATAGAAAAGCAAAATATGTTAGCCGCCAATTAATGCTAATTTTATTTCGAAAAAGTGAGGGTACTACATTGTATCCCTATAATCCGAAAATTGTAATCTCAAATTTAGTTATTAATGGTTAAGTATTAATTGTCAGCCGTCTGTATTCATAAAGTAATTCTGGAAACAAAAATAACGTAAAACTAAATGTATAGAAGAAATAGAAATTAATCTGAGTCCATTGAATTAAAAGTATTTGCTTAAGGAACTTAATCCCCTTCTAATATCCGCGATTGTGAATTATTTCCTCCCAAGATAGAAAGGATTATACATCAGTGTAGCAGTATTTCAAACCCAGTGTTTTAGCAAAATCAAATGATCGGTAGCAAATCACACTTACTGTCGCTTTGTTTAAGTTAAAAATAATACAGAAGGAAAAAAGGAGAATTCAGAATTTTCGTAAAAATAATCAGAGGTAATTGCATAGTATTTATAGTCAATAAGTTAGGCTTAAACGAAGAGGTGCAACTCTTCCAGATGATTGTTCGCAGTAAAAGGTTATTTACGCAAAATATGACAGAAAACTCAAACCAGGGGAAATTCAAATTACAGTCACATAAGCAGTTAATCTGGATTAAAAATATAATTTTAATTTAATTATTTAACAAATAAATTTCGTCAAAAAAATTAATCAATCAGATCCAAAGCCAAACCGAGCGAATAGCGCAAGACTATATATATATATATATATATATATATATATATATATATATATATATATATATATATATATATATATATATATATATATATATAATAAATGAGCTTTCCTCATCCAATATGGTACATTATTATTCTTTTTTAAGAAAGAAAAATCAAAATTTTATTTTCCCTTGCATTTTCCATATACCTCAATTTTTGTACAAAACCCCAACATTAATAAGTTATGGTAAGAATATAAATTAACGGGGCATGATTATTGGGTGATAAATTTCGTACACATATGCATGTCATGTGCTTAAACGTCGTGATGCGACAAATAATAATGATCAGAGGAGTATTATGCAGTGGATTTAGGCTGTAATAATAATTAGAAAGTTATGAAGGCATTGCCCGCTTTAATTTATAGCCATTTTATTTTGTTTTCTATTCTCTCCAGCTAAACGTTTTTATTTATTTTATATGCTGATTATCTAAACTTTCATTTAATGCGTCCAACCAAATGACCCCTTATTACTTTGCTGCATGTGTCAGCTGCACGTAAGTTATTTTCGTAGACCTACTGCTTCTATCCATTTATGACATTTATCGTATGCGATCGTTAGAAAGTTACTACTCATGCATGTATGATATTTAGAAAAATTAACTACTCAAACTCGCATTCTACTATTATTCAATTTAAGTAGTTTTCTTTCAACTACTATTTCAAATAATGAATAATTGTATTAACATTTAAATTTTACACCTAATTAAATAATATCAAAATGACAAAAATGAGAAAATAGTGTAACTTTAGCCCAGCGAGGTTTAAATTATATCAAAATGACATAATAATATCAAAATGACAGAAATAAAGAGGCACACTTTGGTTTTTTTTTGGGAGGGGGTATATATGCTTTAGACTTTATGAGGCATCATGGAATTAATTTCTATGAAAGAGACACGTGGTCGTCACATTGCGCTGGACCTTTTGATTTTAATATTTCATATTGTATTGCATGCAATAATTACTCTTGGAGAGACATCTCAAATTATTTTATGTGCGAATCGGGTGCGAATATTGTATGACTCAAAAGTTGTTAAATACTTTTTAAGCAAATCAATCAATATAGAAGAAGTGGTAAATCATAGTCAATCATAATTAATATTGGATTGAAAGTCAAAATTATAAAACAGAAGATCAAACAGGAATAATATTTGGGAGATTTTATTGATCATCAAAATTTGCCCTGCCTTCCCTTGGGGAGGTTCAGGAAATTACAATCAAGTTGTCTCCTTCAAGAATTGTCGAAGGTGAAAGATCTCTTTCCTTTTTCCGTGGGCTCCGTGAGCTTTTCGTGGAGTTTTTATCTCTCTTGATGTTCTTGTGCTGGTGGATGAGAAAGAAAGATGGAGAAGCCCCCCGCCCCCCCTTCTTTTGGCTCTTCTGCCCTCTTTTCATAGTCGAAGATTTTTCATAGCACTTTACCTGTGTCGGGTCATCAGGGGAGGGGGTGATTTCCTCTCATGGAGGGGCCTCGACCTCGACGCTTGTTCGTAATTAGTAAGGATCACACGAGGTCGAATTCATTAACTACCACTGCAGGGTGATTGGGACCTTACTTGAGAAGTACTCCCAGAAAATTCAAAAATAAAAATAGTTTCGTGTTGGGCATGATTTTTGTGATTTTGTGTTATTTTATCTTTTGTGTGCACGTTTATTTTATTTGAATTAAAAATACAAAAATATATGCTAGGTGTTGCATTTTTAGTGTTTGATATCGAAGTCATGTGATTTACATTTTTGGGTGATATGTAATTTTGTGCGTTAATTGTAGTAAAAAACAACGATGTTATAAGTTGGTATATATACATATGTGTATATATATATATGTATATATATACATATATATATATGTATATATACACATATACATACAATACATCATAAAGAGCAGGATTGGGCCGTGTCTTAGTCTAAACAAACAGGCCCAAATGAATCACCTCAATACCCAACCCAAATACCCGTCCAGCCTGTGTAACGCTCGATCTGGACCGTTGGATTTTATAATCCAACGGCCCAGATTAATCCTTTAATTCCAATACATTCAGCCTATGACTCAACCAAACGACACCGTTTGGTTTAAGTGAAGAGATCCTGATCGTTGATCAAGTTTGATCCAACGATCAGGATTTAACTACTCAAAACATATATAAACTCATTTCCATACCCCGCCCCCCCCAAGCCAGACCCCCCCTCTCCCTTCATCTCCCTCAGAAGCTCTCAAAGCCCGGTGTAACGCCGCCCTCCTCCGCCGTACTCCGCCTGCCGGAAATCGCCTCACGGCGGTTCCGGTAGGCCAATCACCACCAAACCAATGCCAAAACCTTCCCCTCACCTCCCCCATCACGAACCCAGCCTCCACTAACCTCGAATCATGCCGAAGCTCCTCGAATCTTCATTTGAAGATTCGAGTCAAACTCGAACCAATGCCAAATCACCCCAAATTCACACCACGGTCTCCTCACACCTCCCCCACACTCCCATTGACATTGGTTTGCTTCGAATCTAACCAAAAATGCAAAAACCCCAAATCCGAGCCCAAGAACCCTAATTTTTGAAGAAACTCAATTCAAGCCGGGTTAACCGTAATTGAAGTCCAAGGGACTTTAGTCTAGGTGTTCTCAATCGAGAACATCTTGATTAAAGCCCGTTTGGCTTCAATAATTCCACATCTTAGTTCGAA
>JASVEL010008488.1:0-40974 GCA_032618575.1 Nicotiana noctiflora
ACTCAGTTTGTTCCCTGGGGTTGTATACTATTGTTTTATAGGAGATCTAGTTTGCTTATTGGTCGCTGCTTACTGGGTTTTCTGTTGCCGTCTACTGGTTCTGTTGATAATTGTTGATTGGTCGCTGGATTACTACAATTATTTGTTGTATTGCTGTTGCTGCTGGTTAACCTGAGCTACCACTGATCCTTCTCTGCATTTTGGTTGTTTGAATTCCAGGTACTCATTCTCTGTGATCTATTCCATGTAACTAAGAATTGGAAGTTGCAATGCAGATGTTCTTTTGTGTTGTTAAATTTACATGAGAATTGTTCCCTGTTAGCTTTTAGTTTCTTTTTATTAGCCATCTGATTAGCTATGATTAAAAATGTATTTGCAGTAGGAATATGGGTGTATAATTGGACTGGTGGATTGTTAAATTGGTAATCCTTAGGTGAATTTTAGTACATTCTATAGTTAATTAGTTGTTGATATCAATTTGTAATTGATTAGGGATTAAAAGGATCATAAGGTAACAGTCATAACCGTACAGACTTAGTTGAATACATGAATGATTAGTGTTAGTTTGAATTAACCGGAATCTCTAAGCATAATACATTCTCATTTTACCTATACATGATGTGTAGCTACAAACAAAAAAAACTGTTACGTATATCATTATAATAGGTTGTTACTTTCCAATTATTTGCATTTTACAAGTTATGAGGACTGAAAGTTAGTATCGCTTAGTATTGTATTGAAACTGGACTGTACATTTGGCATTGAATGCGATTCATGTGAAAATCTGGAATGTTGGGTTCTGTTACAAACCGAACGGTGTATAGTTTAGTTTAGAGTGAATTTGATCGTTAGTAGGCAAGGATTATATTAGCTGTTACTTAGCATGACTCAGACTATTAATGTGATCAAATATTGATAGAATAATTTCTGTCTCCACTCGTATTTTGTTATGTCAAAAACTATAATTAATTCTAAACTGACTACCATGTATAATTTTGAGATAAAAATTTCAAATATAGAAAAACAGAAATAGAAAACTTAGCATACTTTAGTCGGGCCTTTAAATAATAATGAGACGAGCCTCACTAAACAAAAATACATAATTGCGGGGCCCTCAAATTAGTTGTTATAAAAAACTTAGACTCGGGAAGATTGTTTAACGAATTTCATGGTCTTTCCCAAAGTTAATAAAAATGATAGACTTTTTAGGCGCGATTTGTAAATAAATTACTTTCCTAAATACGAGTGCGCATTTATGTGACCCAAATCTTATTCTCGGCGAAACTGAAATACATTAAAGTCACAGGCGTACTGGTTACGGTGTGACTCGAAATATGTTTTCGTGACGTCGCAATTATCCTTAAAATTAAAACCGGAACATTAAAAGCACCTAGTTAAAATATATAAAGAAGTCAGATAAAAACAAAAATTGCAGTTGAGCGACCGTGCTAAAACCACGGAATCCAGGAGTGCCTAACACCTTCTCCCGGGTTAACAGAATTCCTTATCCAAGTTTTCTGGTTTCACAGACTGTATTACAGAGTCATAAATTTCCTCGGTTGGGGATTAAACCGGTGACTTGGGACACCATTATTTTTCCAAGTGGCGACTCTGAATAATTAGATAATTTAATCCCGTTCGATTGTCCTTTAAGTGGAAAAACTCCTTCACCGATTATTATTATATCCCTTCTCGGGGTGTAGTATTAAACCGTGGCACATTTACATTTATGTTTCTGTGCGGGATAAAAGAGGTGTGACATTTGTCACGCCCTGAATTTTGGGCGTGGATGTAACACGATACTCGATATCTGACTACAGGTGCCAGAGCGAACCAACTGGGTGGCTGAATCAACATATGATATCATAACATACCAAATATTGAAGATAAACTAAAACATGTTGATACACTGAAAGTGTGAATGATAACAATCGAAGCATGGAGCACTAATACAAGTTTGAAATATGTTTGTAGCCTATAACATTGCTTAATATAAAAAGCTTGTGACTCTGTCTAACAGTTACTATAGTCTATGAAGCCTCTATTGAAGTACTAAAAACACTAACTATTTGTTAATACTAAAAGACTGTAAGGTAATGATAATGCCCCGAAAGAATTGGGGATCACCAATTAGCTGGTACGAGAATCCTAGCTCTCTGAATCATCAACCTATAAATTAAATCAGTACTTGCATCGTGACATGCAGGCCCCTAGCAAAAAGGGACATCAGTACATTTGAATTATACTAGTATGTAAAGCAACTGAAAGTAAGAATTATAAATGCTAAAGCTAATATTGAGATGATAATTGAGAATTGATAATTGATAACTCAAATTATAACTGTTTAAACTCAAACTGAAATGATAACTGATAACTGATAATTAAAATGATAGTTGATACTTAACTGAATAAAGGAAGTAAGGATATGAGTACTCCATCTTCTGAATGATGAACAACCTGTTTATCTGAATATTAAACTGCAGCCTCAAGCCCAATATATATATATATATATATATATATATATATATATGCACAAACTGCAGCCTCGAGCCCAAGTATACGTATACATAACTGCGGTTTCAGGCCAAAGATGCATAGAACATAAACTGCGGCCTCAGGCCCAAAGATGCATAAAATATTAACTGCGGCCTTAGGCCAAAATACATGGGTTCAACATTCGGGGATTTAAAATTAGGAACTGGGAATCATGATGCAATACATGATAGTTAAATACTGAATCATATTGAGTTACACGATACTCGAATGCTAAATAGCACTAGACTGAGGCATGTATTCATGAACTAATTATGAAAACTGAAACTTCAACTATTTATGACATGTTGAGTAATCTATACTAAGACTTATGGGCATCAAACCCTAGTATGTATTAATTATGTACTGATTTCACAACATTTAGAATGAAAGTTATGAATGGGTTACAAAGCTAGAGAATAGAAGTTCCTCGACTATTCATGGAACTAAGGCATAGTTACTTTATGAGGAAACTAGTAATAGTCATAATGAATGGGACGTAAGGAGAATCATAGACATTCCCAAGCCTAAAGAGAGTTAGCCACACATACCTTAAGAACCTTTTGCGACTACTCTAGCGAAGTATGCCTAAGTTCACTGTTCATTGCATAAATGGAAGACAAAAATCTGTGTCTACTCTGGCAAAGCGAGCCTCGGTTCGCTATTCGCTAAAATAATTGGGTGGTATTTCTTTAGTAATTTGATCATAGCTTTTTGTAGGAATATCCAAATGATGAAAGGTTTGAAGTATTAGAAACTAGACTCCAAGACCTTTCATTTTATAGGTTTGCATCATATAACACTCTATATATCTTGAAGGTATGCTCGTCTAAAATTTAGTCTTGTGCGTACTCATTTAGAATTTTAGTCTATCATGTAATTTTGTAACTTGGCTTAGTCTTAGGTCTATCCTTGGATCCCAAATCACTTATGATATGCCTCGTACACTTGTTATAATATCCAATTGATAAACATCACATTAATATTCATTTAATTCATCCATAACTGATTCAAATTTATAGGGTGTTATATTATCTCCACATTGGGATCATTCGTCCTCGAATGATTGTCCTCGCTGTATCTTTGGATAACTCCGACCTTAAAGGGGTCTGGTAGGAACATGAAATTTCATTAACACTTATATACTAAACTGAATGAATACACTATTACCAAACTGATGAGACACTGAACTGAATAGGTACTAGACTAAATGGCTACGAAACTAACTAAGCACTGAAAGACATGGAGATTGTAATATAAGATGTGAATGAGAAGGTTAGATACCTTCGACATTTCTCCAAAATACCTACCATCTAAAAGAGCATATAACACTAGCTCAATAGGGCATAATAATACGGATAACATGATATATATACATGAATACTTAACTGTTATGGATACGTGAATTCTAAACTAACACATATATATGAATACTGAACTGGTATGAATAACCGAGTGCTGAACTGACGTAACTATATGATCACTAAACTAACATCAATATCTTAGTATTAAGCTAGCATAAATATTCGAGTACTGGACTGACATGAGTATCTGAGTACTAAACTGATTTGAATGTTCTAACTTGAGATCTGAATACTGGAAACCTAAATGTTGTGTCATGAGATTTGAATACTGGAAATTTGAATGTTATAACATGATAGGTGAAATACTAATGTACAACCACTAATTATGGTGGAAATTCAAACTCATAAGCTACTTACCTGATCCTTCATAGGATCATATATGTGCCAATGTATCTAGGATTGAGCTTTCCTTTCTTCTAAACTCTTATAACGCCTTTCATAGGTGAAACTCTTAGAAACACCTAATCATCAACTTGAAACTTTAGGTCTCTATGTGGCATGCTCGAATAGGACTTTTGGTGACTCTTAGCTATCTTCAAATGCTCTTGAATCAACTTGAATTTCTCCATAGACCGATTGACCAAATCTAGTCCCTTTAACTTTGCTTCGCCAACTTCGAACCAACTAATTAGCAATTTACACCTTCACCCATAAAATTTATGCTTTTGAAATGAGCGAGATAATCCTATTATAAGGTCCATATTTACCATCTCCACTAAAGGATGTGTGTGTTCTAAGATAAATACTTGGTTTTCTAATGCTCGACTTTCACTTGCTGACAATTCAGACACTTGGCCACAAAGTCTGCAACCTTATTTTTCATGTCGTTCCACTAATAAATTTCCTTAAGATCATGGTACATCTTTGGGAAACCTAGGTGGATAGAATACCTGGAATCATGGGCTTCTAACTTCTTCCTCCCTTGCTAAGTCCATCTATGGTTGGAACACATAATCTATACTGGTACCTCAAAGTACCATCATCTCCCCCTTGTTCAAATGACATCGTCTTATGCATGTGAATCCCCCCTTACAGCTACAACAAGTAGGGATCATCAAATCGTTTCTCCTTCACTTTGGCTACTAAGGAGGAACAAGTCCTATTCTAGATATGTCACGACCCTAGTTCACCAATCGTGAACATGTCGTGATGGCACCCAGTCTCCACGACTTGGTAAGCCTAACACGTTGCGGAATATACAAGCTTATGCACATTTAATAAGAATTAGCGAGAAATAAGATAAAAGGAATGTAATCCGTGCCGCTTGGCACATACACCCGTCAAATGCACTGTATAAAACACTACCAAGACCAAGAATCCCACGGGTAACACGGACTAAAAGAGATCATACAACTGTAGCTCTATGTATAAGGAGTATCTAACAACGGAATGAAGGAAAACATCTACTAGCACTAGAATAGAAGGAAGGCCTCCGGATCCGCGGACGTAGCGGATCATATTTCGAGGTCTCCTAAAGCACTGGTGAATCACCTGGTGTGAGCTTGTCCTGATGTACCTGGATCTGCACAACAAAAGTGTGCAGAAGAGTAGCATGAGTACACCACGGCGGTACTCAGTAAGTGCCAAGCCTAACCTCGATGGAGTAGTGACGAGGAAGGTCAGGGCCCAACTGAGAGAAATCAATAATAAAAATGACAATAACAATAATGAGAAGTTTAAATGACAATAATCTCTAAATAACAACAATAAAGTGATTACCGCAAACGTCTATAAACAAACTAGCAACAAGTAACAACTCAATTGACAAGTCCAAGACCTGTGGGAATTGAACCCACCGTCCCATTGACAGTACCTCTGGGTCTCCGGGAAACGAACCCGCAGCCCATGTCTCAATAATAAATCAATAACTTAGGATCTTCGGGAATCGAACCCGCAGACCCTACAAATAACTCAGGATCTCGGGATTCGAACCCGCAGTCCCTACAAATAACTCAGGATTTCGGGAATCGAACTCGCAGTCCCTACCAACAACTCAAGATCTCGGGAATCGAACCCGCAGTCCCTACAAATAACTCAGGATCTCGGGAATCGAACCCGCAGTCCCTACCAATATCACTTCGGGTCTCTGGGAATCGAACCCACAGCCCTGGGTCTCCGGGAATTGAACCCGCAGTCCACAAACATAACAAATAAAGGAAAACGTAGAAAGAATATAATATGCTTAACTACAACTATACCAAAAATAGTGCCAACAACTATCAAGAAGCTCAAGTAAGGCAATTAGGCAACTAGTCATAAAGTACTACCTAATCATGCTTTTCTAACTACTACCGGGTAAGAATATCGGATTAATCGGCTAAAAACAGGGATATCACAAATTAGGCATTTTATATAAAGTATGTGTTCAACAACCAGTGCATGTACACACTCGTCACCTCGCGTACAAGGCATTTAAACTATCACATAAAAATTCTAGGGGTGGAAGTTCCCCACACGAGGTTAGACAAGCCACTTACCTCGACTCCGGTACAAAACCGCTAAGAGACAATTCTCTTGCCGCGAATGTCGGCCTCCACAGGTGTAGTATCTGATAAAAATCAAGAGAATCACATCAAAATAGGCCAATTGGGCATTACCCAATTAAAACAATTCAAAATACACCAAAACCCACAAGTTGCCAAAACCCGACTTTCGGTACGCTTATCGAAAAATCACGAAAGTTATATATTCGGAACTCTTGTCTCAATACGAGTCTAAGCATATAAAGTTTATCAATTTTGGACTCCATTTGCCCACTCAAAACCTTGATTTTCTAAAGTTCAAGCCTAGGGCTAAACCCTCCATAAATTACCCCAAATTCCTCCATTTTCATGAGATAATTGCATAATATTATCAATACTAATCATAATATGAGTCCATAGTTGATTACCTGATGATTTCCCTTGAATTTCTCTTCAAAATCGCCCAAATCGCCTCTTAAGCCGAGCCCTCAAATGTTTGGAATGTTTCTGAAATTTCTAACTTCTGGTATGATTAATCCCTCTGCGATTTTCGCTTCTGCGGAATATTTGCCGCTTCTGCGGAACCGCTTCCGCGACATTTTGTCGCTTTTGCGAACCCCAGGCCTGGCTGGCCCATTCCGCTTCTGCGATCCTAGGGACGCTTCTGCGCGTCCGCTTCTACGATAAATCTCGCTCCTGCGAACCAGAGTCCGTTTCTGCGGGCTCGCATAAGCGATCATGCATCCGTTTCTGCGGATTTCCAGTTCCGCCCTCTTGACCGCTCCTGCGGTCTGTGCCTCGCACCTGCGATGCCGCCTCAATGGACAAACGTCCGCTCCTGCGAACAAACCCGCCTCCGCGATTCCATTTCCGCTTCAGCGGACTCGACTCTGCGGTTCCATTTCCATGGAATCCCGAAAACACCCCGAGGCCCCCGGGACCTCACCCAAACACACCAACACATCCTAATACCTTATTCTAACTTGTTCCAATCCTCAAAACACGTCTAACAACATCAAAACCCATAATTCACATCGAATTCAAGCCTAAATTTCTTAAAACTTTCCGAATTGCACATTCGATCTAAAACCCAACCAAACGACGTCCGAATGACCCGAAAATTTGCGGACATATCCAAAATCACATAACGAAGCTACAAAAATTGTTGGAATTCCATTCCGACCCCCGGATCAAAATCTCACCTATCGTTCGGATTCGCCAAAATTTCAAACTTCGGCATTTCAAGCCTAATTGAGCTACGGACCTCCAAAATACTTTCCGAACGCGCTCCCAACCCCGAAATCACCTAACGGAGCTAATGGAACCATCGGATTTCCGTTCCGAGGTAGTCTTAACACTGTTCTGGCTACGGACCATTTTCTAACTTTAAAACACTCATTTAGAGACTAAGTGTCCCAAAATGTTCCAATATCAGAACCGACTCTCCCGGCAAACCACAATAGCAAGAATGAACTTAGGGAAACAGTTAAATTGGGGATTGGGGCGTAATTTTCTAAAACCACCGGCCGGGTCGTTACATCTTCCCACCCTTAAAAGATTCGTTCGTCCTCGAACGAGCATAGAAGACATACCTGGAGTAGTGAGAAGATGAGGGTTCTGGCTGCGTATATCCTGCTCAGTCTCCTAAGTCGCCTCCTCGACCGGCTGGCCCCGCCACCGAACCTTTACCGAAGCGATGTCTTTGACCTTAGCTTTCTGACCTGCCTGTCTAGAATGGCTACTGGCTCCTCAACATAAGAGAGATCCTTATCTAGCTGAACAGAAGTGAAATCCAACACATGCGACGGGTCACCATGGTATCTCCGGAGCATGGAGACATGAAATACGGGGTGAACTCCGGCTAAACCTAGGAGGTAAGGCCAACTCATAAGCAACCTCCCCAACACGCCTCAAAATCTCAAAAGGGCCAATAAACCTAGGACTCAGCTTTCCTTTCTTCCCAAACCTCATAACGCCCTTCATGGGCGAGACTCGAAGCAAAACTCGCTCGCCAACCATAAAAGCCACATCGCGAACCTTCTTGTCCGCATAACTCTTCTGTCTAGACTGGGCTGCACGAAGTCTGTCCTAAATCACCTTGACCTTGTCCATAGCATCCTGAACCATATCAGTACCTAGCAACCTGGCCTCGCCCGGCTCAAACCAACCCACGGGAGACCTGCACCTCCTACCATATAGGGCCTCGTACGGTGCCATCCGAATACTAGACTGGTAGCTGTTGTTATAAGCAAACTCCGCCAGTGGCAAGAAGTGATCCCATGAACCTCCAAACTCAATCACGCACGCACGGAGCATATCCTCCAAAATCTGAATAGTGCGCTCGGACTGACCATCAGTCTGGGGATGAAACGCTGTGCTCAGCTCCACCCGAGTACCTAACTCCTGCTGTACGACTCTCCAGAACCGTGAAGTGAACTGAGTGCCTCTATCTGAAATGATGGAAACTGGAATACCATGCAGCCGAACTATCTCCCTGATATAGATCTCCGCCAGTCGCTCCGATGAATAAGTAGTGCTCACCAGTATAAAATGGGCGGACTTGGTCAGCCGATCCACAATAACCCAAATGGAATCAAACTTCCTAACGGTCCGTGGAAGTCCAGATACAAAGTCCATGGTGATGCGCTCCCATTTCCACTCTAGAATCTCAATCTGCTGCATCAATCCACCCGGACGCTGATGTTCATACTTCACCTGCTGGCAGTTGAGGCATCTGGAAACATAATCGACTATATCCCTCTTCATCCGCCTCGACCAGTAATGTTGTTTCAAGTCCTGATACATCTTCGCGGCTCCTGGATGGATGGAATATCGCGAGCTATGGGCCTCTGTTAGAATCAGCTCTCGAAGATGATCTACATTGGGCACACAGATATGCCCCTGCATCTTCATGTCTCCGTCATCCCCGATGGTAACATCTCGAGCATCACCACGCCGAACTCTATCCTGAAGAACAAGCAAATGAGGGTCGTCGAACTGAAGCTCCCTGATGCGATCAAATAGAGAAGATCGAGAAATCACATAAGCTAGAACCCGGCTGGGCTCCGAAAGATCCAGTCTAACAAACTGCCTGGCCAAATCCTGAACATCCATCGCCATAGGCCTCTCCGAAATTGGTAGATATGCTAAACTCCCCAAACTCTCTGCCCGACGACTCAAGGCATCAGCAACCACATTAGCCTTGCCCGGATGATAGAGAATAGTAATATCATAGTCCTTCAGTAGCTCCAACCATCTCCTCTGACGCATATTCAGGTCATTCTGCTTAAGCAAGTGCTGCAAGCTCCGGTGATCAGTGTAGATCTCACAAGGAACCCCATATAAATAATGACGCCAAATCTTCAAGGCGTGAACAATGGCAACTAGCTCCAAATCATGAACAGGATAATTCTTCTCATGCACCTTCAGCTGTCTCGACGCGTAGGCAATCACCCTACCGTCCCGCATCAATACCGCACCGAGTCCAACTCGTGAGGCATCACAATATACAGTATAGGACCCTGAACCCGTAGGCAACATCAATATAGGGGCCGAAGTCAAAGTTGTCTTGAGCTTCTGAAAGCTCGCCTCACACTCGTCTGTCCACTGAAAAGGGGCACCCTTTTGGGTCAATCTAGTCATAGGTGCTGCAATCGAAGAGAACCCCTCTACAAAACGACGGTAATAGCCCGCCAAGCCAAGGAAACTGCGAATCTCAGTAGCGGAGGAGGGTCTGGGCCAACTCTGCACGGCCTCCACCTTCCTCGGATCTACTCGAATACCATCACTCGACACTATGTGGCCCAAAAATGCCACTGAACTCAACCAGAATTCACATTTAGAGAACTTGGCATATAGCTGCTTCTCCCTCAGAATCTGAAGCACTATCTTCAAATGCTGCTCGTGCTCTTCCCGACTCTGGGAATATACTACAATATCATCAATGAAGACAATCACGAACGAGTCCAGATAAGGCCTGAACACACTGTGCATCAAATGCATAAATGCTGCTGGGGCATTAGTCGACCCAAAAGACATCACGAGGAACTCATAGTGACCATACCGGGTCCTGAAGGCAGTCTTCGGGATATCTGGCTCCCGAATCTTCAGCTGGTGATACCCAGAGCGCAAATCAATCTTAGAAAACACATGTGCGCCCTGTAGCTGGTCAAACAAATCATTAATGCGAGGCAAAGGATACCGGTTCTTCACTGTAACCTTGTTCAACTGACGATAGTCAATACACATACGCATAGAACCGTCCTTTTTCTTCACAAATAACACAGGAGCACCCCAAGGCGAAACACTGGGTCGAATGAAACCCTTACCCAATAACTCCTGTAACTGATCCTTTAACTCCTTCAACTCAGGAGGAGCCATACGGTACAGTGGAATAGAAATGAGCTGAGTGCCCGGCAAAAAGTCGATAGCAAAGTCGATATCTCTGTCGGGCGGCATGCCCGGGAGATCAGCTGGAAATACATCAGCAAAGTCACGTACCACAGGAACGGAATCAATAGAGGGAGTGTCAATACCGACGTCCCGCACATAGGCTAGATAAGCAGCACACCCCTTCTCAACCATACGCTGAGCTCTGAGAAAAGAAATAACACGGCTAGGGGTGTGATCTAGAGTACCACTCCACTCAATACGTGGAATGCCCGGCATAGCCAGCATCACGGTCTTGGCGTGACAATCAAGAATAGCATAATGGGGCGAAAACCAGTCCATGCCCAGAATAATATCAAAATCGACCATCCCGAGCAACAATAGATCCGCTCTCGTCTCAAAATCACAAATGGTAACCAAACACGACCGATATACACGGTCCACAGCCAAAGAATCACCCACCGGAGTGGAAACATAAATGGGGGCACTCAAAGAATCCCGAGGCACACCCAGATGAGAAGCAAAATAAGAAGACACATATGAAAAAGTAGAACCAGGATCGAATAGAACCGATGCCTCTTTGTGACTAACCAAGATAATACCTGTGATAATAGAATCAGAGGTGACAGCTACGATGCGACCAGGAATATCTGGCCCGGCCCCTCCCTCGAGGGCGTCCTCTGTCACCCTGATCCCCGCCCCTGGCTGGCTGGACAGGTGGGGTGGTAGCTGGAGCTGGAACAACGGCCTGCTGACCTTGTGAACCATGCTGAGGCTGTGAAGTCTGTGTAGGCGCTCCCCTCCCATGCCTGGGGCACTCCCTAATTAGATGGAGAGTGTCCCCGCACTCAAAACATGCCCCGGGAGGACGCGATGGCTGTGATTGAATGGCCCCGCTTCCGCTGGACTGACCCCTGGAGGTACCCCGCATCGGAGGCGCACTGGAAACTGGGGGAGCATAGTAAGGCTCCTGAGGTGCTGGAGCTGGTGTACCACCAGCTGCTGGCAATGAATAATGAACCGGATGACCGGAATAACCCCTGCCAAATCGATCGGTTGCTGCAATACAGGCACCAGAGAAATGACCCAACTTACGAGACCTCATGGCCTCCCTCTCTCCTCGCTCTCTAGGGAGCATACTCTCGATCCTCCCGGCAATGCTCACCGCCTGTTGATAAGGTATATCCGTCTCCAACTCTCTGGCCATGCTGGACCGGATCGGCGGAATAAGGCCCTCAATAAATCTCCGCACTCTCTCCCGGACCGTGGCTACCAAAGCCGGTGCATGCCTGGCTAGACGGGTGAAATTGATAGCATACTTCGATACTGACATGGAGCCCTATCGCAACCGCTCAAACTCTGAACGCCAAGAATCCCTAAGGCTCTAGGGAACAAACTCCCTCAAAAACAGATCTGAAAACTACGTCCAGGTCAATGAAGCAGACTCCTCTGGACTATCCAACTCATACGTGCGCCACCAATCATAAGCGACCCCACGGAACTGAAAAGCAGTGAAGGAAACCCCGCTGGTCTCCACTATCCCCATTGTACGAAGAATACGATGACACTCCTCCAGAAAACCCAATGCATCATCTATAGCCGAACCGCTGAACACTGGAGGGTCATATTTCTTGAACCTCTCCAATCCGCGCTGCTCGTCCTCAGAGGCGGCCTGGTCCACCTCCGGCCGTGTCTGGGGCGGCGGGAGGCATAACCAATACCTCTTGGAACCCGTCCCACCGGCACACGCCGCTCCGGTGTAACGGCTGCAGGAGTCCGGGCCCCTCCCCCGCCCGAGATGTAGCCGCGACGAGAGGAAGCAGTCTGCCCGAGCTAAAGCGGTATACATACTCACGAACTGGGCCAGGGTCTCCTGTAGTGCGAGAGTAGTAGCAGCTGTAGTCGGTGTACCGGTGCCTCGCGCTCCAACCTCGGTCTACCCGTGGCACCTCGGCCGCAGCCGCACGCGGGTGTCGTGGCCGCACCTCGGCGCGTCCTTGTCCCCTACCTCGGCCCCGGCCTCCGACGGCGGCAACAGGGGGCGCGGGTACCTCGATCGTCGCGAGTAGCTCGTGTCCTCACCATCTGTGAGAGAATAGGAAGCAATAGTTTAGATTTTTGATGCCAAAAATGTCGCACGACAAGGAATCCAAAAGAAATGAAGAGTTTCCTAAATAGTTACATAGCCCCTCGTAGATAAATACAGACGTCTCCGTATCAATCAGTGAGACTCTAAGTAACCGGTCCGTGTCCCGTGACTCCTATGAACCTAGAGCTCTGATACCAACTTGTTACGACCCTAGTTCACCAATCGTGAACATGTCGTGATGGCACCCAATCTCCACGACTAGGTAAGCCTAACACGTTGCGGAATATACAAGCTTATGCACATTTAATAAGAATTAGCGAGAAATAAGATAAAAGGAATGTAATCTGTGCCGCTTGGCACATACACCCGTCAAATACACTCTATAAAAACACTACCAAGACCCGGAATCCCATGGGTAACACACACTAAAAGAGATCATACAATTGTAGCTCTATGTATGAAGAGTATCTAACAAAGACATGAGAGAAAACATCTACTAATACTATCAGAATAGAAGGAAGGCTTCCGGATCCGCGGACGTAG
The DNA here is from genome assembly GCA_032618575.1 of Nicotiana noctiflora. NCBI lineage: Eukaryota > Viridiplantae > Streptophyta > Magnoliopsida > Solanales > Solanaceae > Nicotiana > Nicotiana noctiflora. The sequence goes on from JASVEL010008488.1 coordinate 13,380, forward strand.
CAGATCATACCTCGAGGTCTTCCAAAATGCTGCTGAATCACCTAATATGAGCCTGTTCCGATGTACCTGGATCTGCACAACAAAAGTGTGCAGAAGAGTAGCATGAGTACACCACGGCGGCACTCAGTAAGTGCCAAGCCTAACCTCGATGGAGTAGTGACGAGGAAGGTCAGGGCCCTACTGAGAGAAATCAATAATAAAAATGACAATAAAAATAATGAGAAGTATAAATGACAATAATCTCTAAATAACAATAATAAAGTGATTACCGCAAACGTCTATAAACAAACTAGCAACAAGTAACAACTCAATTGACAAGTCCAGGACCTGTGGGAATTGAACCCACCGTCCCATTGACAGTACCTCTGGGTCTCCGGGAAACGAACCCGCAGCCCATGTCTCAATAATAAATCAATAACTCAGGATCTCCGAGAATCGAACCCGCAGTCCCTACAAATAACTCAGGATCTCGAGAATCGAACCCGCAGTCCCTACAAATAACTCAGGATCTCGGAAATTGAACCCGCAGTCCCTACCAACAACTCAGGATCTCGAGAATCGAACCCACAGTCCCTACAAATAACTCAGGATCTCGGGAATCGAACCCGCAGTCCCTACCAATATCGCTCCGGGTCTCTGGGAATCGAATCCACAGCCCTGGGTCTCCGGAATTGAACCCGCAGTCCACAAACATAACAAATAAAAGAAAACGCAGAAAGAATATAATATGCTTAACTACAACTTTACCAAAAATAGTGCCAACAACTATCAAGAAGCTCAAGTAAGGCAATTAGGCAACTAGTCATAAAGTACTACCTAATCATGCTTTTCTAACTACTACCGGGTAAGAATATCGGATTAATCGGCTAAAAACAGGGATATCACAAATTAGGCATTTTATATAAAGTATGTGTTCAACAACCAGCGTATGTACACGCTCGTCACCTCGCGTACAAGGTATTCAAACTATCACATAAAAATCCTGGAAGTTCCCCCACACGAGGTTAGACAAGCCATTTACCTCGACTCCGGTACAAAACCGCTAAGAGACAATTCTCTTGCTGCGAATGTCGGCCTCCACAGGTGTAGTATCTGATAAAAATCAAGAGAATCACATCAAAATAGGCCAATTGGGCATTACCCAATCAAAACAATTCAAAATACACCAAAACCCACAAGTTGCCAAAACCCGACTTTCGGTACGCTTATCGAAAAATCACAAAAGTTATATATTCGGAACCCTTGTCTCAATACGAGTCTAAGCATATAAAGTTTATCAATTTTGGACTCCATTTGCCCACTCAAAACCTTGATTTTCTAAAGTTCAAGCCTAGGGCTAAACCCTCCATAAATTACCCCAAACTCCTCCATTTTCATGAGATAATTGCATAATATTATCAATACTAATCATAATATGAGTCCATAGTTGATTACCTAATGATTTCCCTTGAATTTCTCTTCAAAATCGCCCAAATCGCCTCTTAAGCCGAGCCCTCAAATGTTTGGAATGTTTCTGAAATTTCTAACTTCCGGTATAATTAATCCCTCTGCGATTTTCGCTTCTGTGGAATATTTTCCGCTTCTGCAGAACCGCTTCCGCGACATTTTGTCGCTTTTGCGAACCCCAGGCCTGGCTGGCCGATTCCGCTTCTGCGATCCCAGGGACGCTTCTGCGCGTCCGCTTCTACGATCGAGCAGCCGCTTCTACGATAAATCTCGCTCCTGCGAACCAGAGTCCGCTTCTGCGGGCTCGCATAAGCGATCATGCATCCGTTTCTGCGGATTTCCAGTTCCGCCCTCTTCACCGCTCCTGCGTTCTGTGCCTCGCACCTGCGATGCCGCCTCAACGGACAAATATCCGCTCCTGCGAACAAACCCGCCTCCGCGATTCCATTTCCGCTTCAGCGGACTCGCCTCTGCGGTTCCATTTCCGCAGGGGCGAAAACAACAGAAACAGAACTCCTAAACCTGCAATTTTTCATGTTTTCTCCCGTTTAACCATCCGAAAACACCCCGAGGCCCCCGGGGCCTCACCCAAACACACCAACACATCCTAATACCTTATTCGAACTTGTTCCAATCCTCAAAACACGTCTAACAACATCAAAACCCATAATTCACATCGAATTCAAGCCTAAATTTCTTAAAACTTTCCGAATTGCACATTCGATCTAAAACCCAACCAAACGACGTCCGAATGACCCGAAAATTTGCGGACATATCCAAAATCACATAACGAAGCTACAGAAATTGTCGGAATTCCATTCCGACCCCCGGATCAAAATCTCACCTATCGTTCAGATTCGCCAAAATTTCAAACTTCGGCATTTCAAGACTAATTGAGCTACGGACCTCCAAAATACTTTCCGAACGCGCTCCCAACGCCGAAATCACCTAACGGAGCTAATGGAACCATCGGATTTCTATTCCGAGGTTGTCTTAATACTGTTCCGGCTACGGACCATTTTCTAACTTTAAAACCCTCATTTAGAGACTAAGTGTCCCAAAATGCTCCAATATCAGAACCGACTCTCCCGGCAAATCACAATAGCAGGAATGAACTTAGGGAAACAGTTAAATTGGGGATTGGGGCGTAATTTTCTAAAACGACCGGCCGGGTCGTTACAAGATAACAACTCCACTATCTTTGGTGTCCGAAAGTCAAACTCCTATCGTGGATAAGCAGCAAACTTCAACATAGTTCTCTTATCTACCTCATTTACGATTTATACTTCCCACGCTTGATTATCTTCTTAAGAGCTTCTGAAAAACACTTATAGGCATGATTTTATAGCTTTTCTGTGATCATTTTATCATCAATAACTAAGCTCAGTGATCACTCTACTCACTTTGTGTTCCTTACATATGCTAGACATATTCCTTGTGGTAATAATACAATTTTCCTTCATTACCATACAAATTTTCTTTTTTATATCCCATGCTAAATTTTTGAGTTTCGAATCTCTAACTGGACTTACTGAATTTTTTTATATCACCCCTTAGACCAAAGATCTTATACTTGCGGATACTTCCTTTTTTATTAGGATCCAAATAACTGTTCTTATTTCTACAATTCTTTGCACCATACGTTAGTGATGACTCATCTTCCAACTTACTTCTGAGCTAGGAAAAACTAAATTATTCACAACTGTCACACCTCCTTTTTACGCTAACCCGCAAGGGCGCGATGGAGTTTTTCCAATTAAAGGACAATCGAAACGGGATCAATTTATTTATTCAGAGTCGCCACTTGGAAAAATAATGGTGTCCCAAGTCACCGGTTTGATCCCGAACCGAGGAAATTTATGACTCTATAATATAGTCTGCGAAACTAGAAACCTAGATAAGGAATTCTGTTAACCCGGGAGAAGGTATTAGGCACTCCCGGATTCCGTGGTTTTAGCACGGTCGCTCAACTGCAATTTTTGTTTCTATCTGATTTCTTTATATATTTTTATTTGTGTGCTCTTATATTCCGCTTTCATTCTTAGAAGAATTGCGACGTCACGAAAACACATTTCGAGCCGCACCGCAACCAGTACGCCTGCGACTTTAATGTATTTCAGTTTCGCCGAGAGTAAGATTTGGGTCACATAAATGCACACCCATGTTTAGGAAAGTAATTTTATTTCAAATCGTGCCTAAAGAGTCTATCGTCTGTTTAACTTTGGGAAAAAGACCGTAAAATTCACTAAACAGTCCTTCCGAGTCTAAGTTCTCATGACAATTATATGAGGGCCCCGCGATTGCGTATCTTTGCTTGGCGCGGTTTGTCTCATCATTTTAAAGGTCGTACCTAGAATAGCTAGATTTTCTATTGTTTTGTTTTTTTTTTTATAAAAAAGAAGAGGAAAGTCCTAATTGAAGTTGTTATTAATTGGTTCATTAGCAGAACATTGCTTTTTATTTTTAGATTCAAGCCCGTTTATTGACTCTTGGGTTTGTGAGTTACGAGCGTCACTACAGTGCAATACTAACAAGGGAAATATTTATAAGACCAGAATAAACGAACATCGAATTACCAAGAGTTATTATTGTCGAACAACATATGAAGTTATTACTTTACTTGCCATTTTTATAATCAAAGTGGAGTTAACTATCATAGTAAGTTGTGATTAGTGAAAGGTCTCCCGCTACCATTGTAGGCTAACTGTCCTAAACCACTTTAGGCCTGACAACCACCTTGCTAAATCAATACATTCTATAGCGCTAAACTGAACTATTATTACAAAATGAATGACATTAAGACAGTTCATCAATTACAATCTAATGCAATTCGACCACACCTATCAAATACAGACCTCATATTAAACGTAATATTCATAATAATGTAATCAAATTGACAACAATGAGCATGCTTTCCCAGTTCAAATGCAAAGAAGCCCTTTTTTTGTATTTTTTTTTTAATTGTACTCCAACTCAACAAAGTAGCTACAATATTGGAGACAAGAATTAGGTACCTGGAATATGAAATCAAAAGGAAAGAGGAGTCAGCGGTTTACAGCAATCGACAACAGCAACAAAACCACCCAGATTCGATAGCGGAGAATGATAATAGCAACTTGCGGAGCTCAAAAGGATAGCAGTATTTAACCAAATGAACCAACACCCCTTCAAAACCAATGTCACTCCAAATTAACTCCCCAAAATGAATAAGAACATTGTGTTTTAGTCTTGCAAACTTAGGAGCCAGTACAATAGTTTTCCAATAGACCTGTAGCCTTCTCTGAAGACTCAAACAATGCACCCCTAATTTACAAATGTATCGCAATAGTCTACAGAATTCGAACAAGACCAGTCCTTAACGAGAATTGATGCAACAGTAGTGATTTTCTTTTCTCTCAAGTCTCTCTTTTTCTCTCTTTCAAATTTTTCTATCTCCCTGTATGTCTCTTTCAGATTGCCTCAAGTGTATTCTCCTTAAACTCTCTTTGTTTCTTTCTGTGTGTATGTCTCTTTTCTCTATTCTGTCTATCTCCAGTGTGTTCTTAAACTCCACAGGTTCTTAAGTGTCTCCCTCTTCTGTTTTCTCTGTTTCAAAAATCCCCCCTCCTCAGAACAATAATCCCCTTCTCTTATAGTTACGACAAAGCCTTAAAAGTTACTCCCCACCATCAGGGAATCTCCCTGCCCATACTTCTACTGCAGAACCCATCCCCTTCTGACAGAGCCCATCCTCCTATTTTTATTACTATCATATGTCTAAGTATGGTCCTATTATTTAAACAATGGCTTTTGTCCAGACATGGCTAAGTGTCCTGCTGTAACAGCAGGTTCCACTAACTTAACTCATGGGCAAGGTAGTTTTAAATCCTAATAAATGCCAATTCTGTTAATCTCTAATTAACAAACCCCAGATTCTGATCCAATTACAGTCCTAATATGCACTACACTTCATTAGTTACACCCTTCAATCCTTAACTAACAACAACTAATTCAATTCATCACTTAGTTAATCAACAGTTCAAAAGAAAGAAAAATTTCGATCCAAACAGTGATTCACAATGTGATTTACAGTGTCAAGTTCTGCCACAAAACTCCAATAAACAGACCTACGAGACTAATCAACAACATTCGTATAATTCACATAAGGAACAACAATCAATCATCGACTTAGTGATTCGAAGTGCTCAAGCAAACGAAACATGAAAAAAATGCAGAATTCACTACTTGACAGTATCGTTTACAGCCAATTCGTGTTTCTATATCGCAATCTACTCCGACATATAAGCAAAACAAGAATGACCAAATAAAAGGTCTTACGGTGTAGAAGCAGGAAAGATTAAAATCAAACACCAAACAGATAGAAACGAACAACTAAATTAATATAATGAACACAACAACAAAACAAAAGGAAGAGAATGAGAAATGGGATACCTCAAGAAATTGGACGGACTCGGCTCAAAAGACTTCGAGTTTGCACTCTTTTGAAGTAAACAGACTTTAATTGAAGTGTTTTTCAAATGAAAAACACTCCAATTAAGGTCTATTGCCTTCAAACACCATTGACTCGACGCAATCCCTAATTTTTGGGTTCTAGGGTTCTTGAGGCGCGGATTTAGGGCTTTGACATTTCTGGTAAGATTCGAACTAAGCCAGGGTTAGTAGGGGTGTGAGGGAGGTGTGAGGAGTGTTCGGGGTGAGTTTGGAGCGGTTTGGCATGGTTTGAGTTCGACTCGAATCTTCAGATGAAGATTCGAGAATCTCCAGGTTGATTCGAAGTTAATGGAGGGTGGATTCGGACTTAGGACGGTTGAGTGGCCCTAGGGTGTTAAAATGGCGGCCGGCGACGTTGTTGCCGCCGGGTTTCAGGCGAATGGGGAGTCCGGCGGCGGCTAGGGTTTTCTCGTAATGATATCGTCTCTGAGAGAGACGATGGTGAAGAGGGGGGGGTGTCTAGATCGGGTGGGGGCTGGGTAAAGATTAAGTTTATATATGAAGGGGGTGTTTTAATCTTGACCATTCGATCAAGCAAAATCGACGGCCTGGATCTCTCATTTAAGAGAGACGGCGCCGTTTGGATGGGTCACGAGACCGGTTGGTCTGTGATGAAGTGGGCCGGGTTAATTTTGGGCTGGACTGGGGCGGTTTTAAGTGTATTTGATTGGGTTTGGGTGAATTTGGCCCAATTCCGGTTTTCTTTCATATTTCTTTACCAAAACTAAAATTTTAAAAATCCTAAATTAAATTACAAAACTAGATTAACCTACTAATTAACTTATAATGATAATTATCAACAAAATCGCACAATTAAGACATTAAATGCTAAAAAATGTAACGTGCATATTTTTTTGTGATTTTTTTTTCGTTGTCGTAAAACAAACTTAATTACTCTTAATTGTGAACTTGAATCTTATGTACAAATGCAATATTTTTTTGTATTTTTATATATTTAAACAAAATACATGGACACACAAACGTGAATAATAAGAGAAAAATAACATATGATCCACAAATATTGCAAACAACACAAAAACTCCTTTTATTTTGAATTTTTGGGAGTAATTCTCATGTAGGGCAAAAATCACGTGCTCACAGCCGTTAGTGCAATTCGCAGTTTTATACTGCGAAAAGTGAGCGGATACGAGCGATTTTTGCCTGTTCGAGCACCCCGTGTGAAGCATTTTTTGGAAAAGTTTGACCGAACCTTCGCTTCAAAAGGTCTCCTACATATCCCTGGCCAAAAGGGAATCAGGTCAATGTAGTTCGGGAAGTTCTGGTAGCTGGGACTACCATGACTGTTGCGATCTCGCTGTTACTGCTACTGCCGCTGTTATTGCTGTTACCGCTATTACTGCTGTTGCCACTACTTAACTGATCTCCTTGTTACATCGTACTAAATAACAAAATAAGAAGCTAGACTAAGTTACAGCATTGCGAAATCTTATCTATCTCTTCATCTTGACTTTCTATGTTCCTTGCTATTCTGTCGGACTTGATGTTCCTTCCTTGCGATCTTCGAATTATTCTTCTTCGAAGTCTGAATCTATCTTTCTGATCCTTGTTGCCTTCCTTCTGATTTTGAATTGGAATTCCTGCTGGGGATTTCTGTTATACTCTACTGCTTCCCTCAAACAACTTCGAAAGTAAATTGCCACTCCATTATCCAGGCGGGCTCCCTGACTTCAACTATTACTTCGAAATTAAATCGCCATTCCATTCTCCGGGCGGGCTCCCTGACTTCAATTAAACCGCCACTCCATTCTCCAGGCCATTCTCCAGGCGGGCTCCCTGACTTCAACTACTACTTCAAAATTAAATCGCCACTCCGTTCTCCAGGCGGGCTTCCTGACTTCAACTACAACTTAAATCGCCACTCCATTCTCCAGGCGGGCTTCCTGACTTCAACTACAACTTCAAAATTAAATCGCCACTCCATTCTCCAGGCGGGCTCCCTGACTTCAACTACTGCTTCAAAATAAAATCGCCACTCCATTCTCCAGGCGGGCTCCCTGACTTCAGCCACTACTTCAAAATTAAATCGCCACTCCATTCTTCAGGCGGGCTCCCTGACTTCAACTACTGCTTCAAAATAAAATCGCCACTCCGTTCTCCAGGCGGGTTTCCTGACTTCAACTACAACTTCAAAATTAAATCGCCACTCCATTCTCCAGGCGGGCTCCCTGACTTCAACTACTGCTTCAAAATAAAATCGCCACTCCATTCTTCTGGCAGCTGGGGATATTTTCGGAACTGTTTACTCGCCTGCTGGGGGTGATGCTGCTGAGGAGGTATTCTTTGTTTCCTTCACCCCTCATTCTCTTCCTTCTTCCCCTACCTCTTTTGGGACTCACGCTTTTGTTTCCTTGATCAAATTATAGGATGTAATACTGCTGGGGGAATCTCGAAGCCATTTTTCTTTTTCCAATAACTGCTGGGGATGATACCCGGCTCAAAGATCACCCCGTCTTGCGTTGCTTTCTACACTTATCCTCTGAGTCTTGCTTTCCAGAAAATTTTCGCAACAGGAGAAAATTTTCTGCCCCAGTGTGATAAACTTCTGGACGGTATGCTTTTCTGCCGTCGGACCCTCTTTTCCTGCTTTAAATCAAAGAAAAATTGTTAGTTTCAAAACGCCGCGAGTGGTCGTGCCACTCTTGCTGAGGCCATTCTCTTTCCGCTGCTTGGCCTCTCTCGAACTTTGAGGACGATGTTGACGCTTACTTGGGAAGATGCTTTTTTCCACGAACGACCTCTCATCTTTCCTTTTATTCCACTCTTTGGTTTGGTCCGACTCTTTTTAAGCCGGTGATCTGTTGCGTGAAATCATCTTTCGGACATGCCACATGTGTCCATCATACTCCATAATTCTTGCGAACCTTCCACTCGGCCTGTCCTCCCAATCTCACTATCGTAACGACTTCTGTCTCATTGCCTTGTTCCATGCCTATTCACTTTCAATATACTGCTTTGGGAGACTTGGTAGTAAGCTTTGAAAAATCAATTTTCGAAAATGAAAGAAAAGGAAAGAATACTGACCGCAAATGACAAAAAGAAGAGAAAAACTTTTCTGAACTCAAAAAATAGGGAAACTTATCTGAATGTGTGCCTGATCCAATGTTATGCCGCGCCTTTGAGATTAAACTACCTAGTCTATTCATATCAATCACTTTCCGATGCCGCGTCCTGTTAGAGGTAAGCGGATGTCCAAACCCTGTCTCATGCAGACATCTTGTAACCATCTCGTCCTGTCACCTCAAAGTGCCCTTCAAAGGGTTTTCACTAGTGAGATTCTCTCATTTCTCTCTATCTCCCGTCGCCTTAAGGTGCCCGTAAAAGGTTTTCACCGTAAGACTCTCTCATTTTACTTCTCTCAACTTCCTTCGCCTTAAGGTGCCCGCGAGGGTTTTCACCGTTAAGACTCTCTCATTTTACTTCTCTCAACTTCCTTCGCCTTAAGGTGCCCGCGAGGGTTTTCACCGTTAAGACTCTCTCATTTGTGCTTTCTTTCCTTGCGGCGGGGTATCACCTCTGAGATTCTCTCTAGAGCGTTATCCCCTTTCGGCTTGTGCATCCTGGATTCAATCGAGGGTCGGGATGTCACTCTTGGCTTTCATTCACATGACTTGGCACTTTTCAAATGCTGATCGAGAGGTCTTTCTGGTTCTTGATATGGTTTCTGCGTGTGAGGCTGAAGAAAGGGGTTTTAGCCTCGACGGTTAGCTTATTACAACTTTCGGAATCCACACTATCTTTCCAATGGAATAATGACTTCTGCCCCAGTTTTGTTGCTTGGGGGATTTTTGATTTTTATTTTATTATGACCGAGCCGTGTGGCGCCTACGTATCCTTCTTGAGGAATCAGGTCGAACGTAGTTCACTTTTTCTTGTATTACTTCTTTGTTTCTTTTCTATTCTGTTACGCATCTTCCTTGACGATTCCGAAAGAGGGTATATGAAAGAATAATTAAGGCTCAAATGGGGAAACAAAGGTTAAAGTGTTTGGGTAGTAGAAAAATTGCCTCTGTCATTTCATTCTCCGAAAAATGCCAAATACACACAAACGAAACCAAATGTTGACAAATGCACTAAAGAATTACACGTAATATCTCTTAACTGCATCAGAATTGATAGCCATATCGGTGCATCTTCCCTCGACATCAGTCAGACATAGAGCGCCGTTGGATAATACTCTAGTTACCACAAAAGGTCCTTGCCAATTTGGAGCGAACTTGCCTTTCGCCTTGGCCTGGTGTGGTAGAACTCTCTTCAGCACATGCTGTCCCACTTCAAATCTCCTGGGACGTACCTTCTTGTTATATGCTCTCGCCATTCTCTTTTGATACAATTGGCCGTGACATACTGCTGTCAATCTCTTTTCATCAATCAAGCTCAATTGCTCTAATCGGGTTTTGACCCATTCATCATCGTCAATCTCAGCTTCAGCAACAATTCGGAGGGATGGGATCTCAATTTCTGCGGGTATTACCGCTTCAGTCCCGTACACTAACAAGTAAGGAGTTGCACCTACCGAAGTCCGGACGGTAGTGCGATAACCCAACAGCGCAAACGGCAACTTTTCATGCCACTACCTAGACCCTTCTATCATCTTCCTCAATATCTTCTTTATGTTCTTGTTTGCCGCCTCGACCGCACCATTTGCTTTTGGGCGATACGGTGTGGAATTTCGGTGTGTAATCTTGAACTGTTGACATACCTCTTTCATCAATCCACTGTTAAGATTTGCACCGTTATCCGTAATGATCATCTTTGGAATTCCAAACCTACAAATGATGTGGGAGTGTACGAAGTCCACTACCGCCTTCTTGGTCACTGATTTGAATGTTTTGGCCTCCACCCACTTGGTAAAATAATCAATCGTTACCAGAATGAACCTGTGACCATTGGAAGCTGCAGGCTCAATAGGTCCAATACCATCCATACCCCATGCGACAAACGGCCATGGTGCGGACATCATATGCAATTCAGTCGGTGGAGAGTGAATCAAATCTCCGTGTATCTGACACCGATGGCATCTTCGCACGAAATTTATACAATCCCGCTCCATAGTGAGCCAATAATATCCTGCTCGAAGAATCTTCTTTGCCAATACGTATCCGCTCATGTGTGGTCCGCAAACTCCCGAGTGTATATCCGTCATCACTGTTGTGGCTTGACTTGCGTCTATACATCTCAACAATCCCAAATCCGGGGTTCTTTTGTACAACACCCCTCCACTAAGGAAAAATCCGTTCGCCAACCGCCGAATAGCTCGCTTTTGATCTCCAGTTGCTTGCTCTGGGTATACTCCTAACCTGAGGTACTCCTTGACATCATGAAACCATGGCTCACCATCCACCTCTTCCTCTATCACATTACAATAAGCATGCTGATCCCGGACATGGATATGTAACGGGTCGACACGAACCTTGTCCGGGTGATGTAGCATTGACGCTAGAGTAGCCAACGCGTCGGCAACCTCATTATGCATCCTTGGGATGTGCCTGAACTCTACCGATCGAAAGCGTTTGGTCAAATCATGCAAACACCGACGATATGGGATAAGCTTTAAATCTCTGGTTTCCCATTCTCCCTGAATCTGATGTACCAGAAGGTCCGAGTCCCCCAAGACCAAGACGTCCCGTACATCCATGTCCACCGCTAATCGCAACCCCAAGATACATGCCTCGTACTCAGCCATGTTATTGGTACAGTGAAAACGCAGTTGAGCAGTAACAGGATAATGATGTCCTGTTTCAGATATGAGCACGGCCCCTACTCCGACTCCTTTTGCGTTCGCCGCTCCGTCGAAGAAGAGCTTCCACCCTGGATCCTTGGTTAGTTCTAACCCCTCAATTTGCAACACCTCCTCATCTGGAAAATACGTCCTCAAAGGTTCGTATTCGTCATCGACAGGATTTTCAGCTAAGTGATCGGCCAGGGCTTGAGCTTTCATAGCCGTCCTTGTCACATATATGATGTCGAACTCCGTAAGTAATATTTGCCATTTTGCTAACCTCCCCGTAGGCATAGGTTTCTGGAAAATATACTTCAACGGATCCAGACGCGAAATGAGGTAAGTGGTGTAAGAAGACAAGTAGTGTTTCAGCTTTTGGGCTACCCAAGTCGGGGCGCAACATGTCTTTTCTAGATGAGTGTACTTGACCTCGTGGACTGTGAACTTCTTACTGAGGTAGTAAATGGCCCGTTCCTTCCTACCGGTAAGATCATGCTGCCCCAGTACGCAGCCAAACGAATTCTCCAAAGACCGTCAGATAAAGAATCAGGGGTCTACCTGGCTCGGGCGGAACTAGTACGGGTGGATTTGACAGATACCCTTTGATTCGGTCAAACGCTTCTTGACATTCTGCCGTCCATTCTATCGCGGCGTCTTTCTTCGATAGGCGGAATATGGGTTCACGGGTTGCCGTAAGTTGGGCAATAAACCTACCGATGTAATTCAACCTTCCCAACGGACTCATTACCTCTGTTTTATTTTTCGGCGGGGGTTAGCTCTCGAATGGACTTGATTTTGGATGGGTCCAACTCAATGCCCCGTCGATTGACGATGAATCCTAGCAACTTTCCCGACGGAACTCCGAATGCGCATTTGGTCGGATTGAGCTTGATGTCGTATCTTCGAAGTCTTTGAAAGAACTTCCCGAGGTCAGCAACATGGTCCTCTTGACGTCCGGATTTCACGATCACATCATCCACGTACACCTCAATTTCCTTGTGTATCATGTCATGGAATACCGTAGTCATCGCCCTCATATATGTTGCTCCCGCATTCTTCAAACCAAACGGCATCACTCGGTAGCAATAAGTCCCCCACGGCGTGATAAAGGCCGTCTTTTCTGCGTCCTCTTCGTCCATCAAAATCTGATGATATCCCGCATAACAGTCCACAAAGGATCCAATTTCGCGTCCGGCACAATTATCAATCAGGATATGGATATTGGGAAGTGGGAAATTATCCTTAGGACTTGCCTTGTTGAGATTGCGATAGTCCACGCATACCCCGATCTTTCCGTCTTTCTTTGGCACCGGCACTACGTTAGCCAACCATTCAGGGTATCGAGTGACACGAATGACTTTCGCCTGCAACTGCTTGGTTACCTCCTCTTTAATCTTCACACTCATCTCCGTCTTGAATTTCCGCAGCTTTTGCTTGACGGGAGGATATGCCGGATCAGTGGGTAATCTATGAACCACTAGATCAGTGCTGAGTCCTGGCATGTCGTCGTACGACCACGCGAAAATATCTTTAAACTCCATGAGTGTTTTGGTCAGTTCCTCTCTCAGATTGGGTTCAATATGGACACTTATCCGGGTTTCTTTGACGTCATCAGCATTCCCTAGATTAACGGCCTCGGTATCATTTAAGTTCGGTTTGGGCTTTTCCTCGAAGTGACTTAATTCTTCACCGATTTCTTCCACGGCTTCATCATCGCCGTACTCCGACTCACTCTCGTCACTTCTTATTTCATGTGTTATTATTTCCAAACCCGATTGACTTTCTAGACTGGGTTGATTAATCTTTAAGCACGCCATATCATTAAGATCAGTTGCAAGAAGGCTGTTCGGAAAAGTAAAAAGAAGGAAAAAGATAAACAAAATTAGACGCGAAGGAACCACATTTCTTTAATGGGAATTGTACAAAGGGAAAACAAACTGCAAACTTAAATCAAAAATGAACTAAAAACAAAGGGATTTTACTCCGGGGACAAGCCCCCAACACAAAATTTCGAAAGAAAAACAATCCAAGACAAACTACCAAGACTCCTTCCGGACAGGGAGAGGAGTAGCCTTCCAGTTATTCAGTTTTGCCTTTGGTCCCACAAATTGTATCTCGGCATGACTGGATCCTTCACCATCTTCGAGCATACATACATCCGTGAATAGGTTTTCGAACTTCCTGAAGAACTCTTCGTCTGGCCTGACCGTAGGACCGGGAATCTTTGGCGCTGGATGTCCTCTTGCTCCGGACCTGACAAAAGATTGGGAGAGGCGTGGAACAGGCTTTGGGAGCACCCATGTTTTCTGCTTGCTCCTCTTTGCTCGCCGGATGTCCTCCGAGGTTGGCTGGAATCCCAAGCCGAAGGTTCCCAAGTTTTCGACCACTGATACCGGTTGTATAATTCCTTGCAGAGATGCACCTAGCCCTTTACCGGGTACGAAACCATGTCGCAACATTTCATGCGCCACCATGACATCCGCAGTAATTGTTCTGTCGCCGGGAATACATTCCCCTTCCGGAACTCGGTGGGCGGACACCACATCGCAGACCTGATACACCCACGGCCCAACATCTTCTTCTGTTTCAACAAAGGGAATGATGGTGCCCGATTGTGGATCGTTCTCTCCATGGACGACGATCTCCTGCTGGTCCCATTCAAACTTGACGAGCTGGTGTAAGCTGGATGGAACCTGCTCTTGCGGCATGAATCCATGGTCGCCCTATTAGGAGGTTATATGACACCACCATGTCCAGCACCTGGAATTCCATGGTGAACTCCACCGGCCCGATTGTCAAGACTAGCACTATGTCACCAACCGACGCTTTGCCTCCTCCGTCGAACCCTCGAACACATACCCTGTTCTCGCGTACCCTGCCGATGTCTACTTTTAATTTGCCCAGTGTAGAGAGAGGACAAATGTTAGCACCGGACCCATTATCGACCAAGACTTTGGTAACCACCGCCTCTTCACACTTCACCGTAAGATATAAAGCCTTGTTATGCTCAGTGCCTTCCTCAGGCAACTCGTCATCGATGAAGGTGATCCGATTTGCTTCGAAGATCCGATTGGTGATCTTCTCCAAATGGCTCACCGAGATTTTATCCGGTACATGTGCCTCATTCAGGACTTTCATCAATGCTTGTCGATGCTCTTCGGAATGTATCAGCAAAGACAGCAATGATATTTGTGCCGGAGTCTTCTTTAACTGTTCTAAGACAGAGTAGTCATGCATCTTCATCTTTTTCAAGAACTCTTCCGCCTCTTCATCAGTGACCGGCTTTTTCAATACTGCCGGAGTGGTCTTCCTCAATTCCGCAGGGGCAAAACATCTCCCCGAGCGGGTCAACCCTCGGGCTTCACAAACTTCCTCTTTCACCTCCTTTCCTCTGTAGGTCGTTGTAATCCGAGCATAATTCCATGGGACAGCCCGGCTATCAGTTAATGGCAACTGCGTTGCCGGCTGGATGATGAAAGGATCCATTCGAACGCCCGCTACTATCAAGATGGGCTTGATTGCTGCCCCTGGTACAACTATCTTGGCCGGCTTCACCGGTACTTCGTTCACACTTTCCTTTCCTGCTTCCGACTCTCCTGGTATGTCTTTCTTGCAACTGGGCGACTCATCACAGCTTGGCCCTTTTCTCGTTCCTGCCCCGCTAGACTTAATCATCATTACAGTCTGAGAGGCTTTCTCCTTTCCTTCCTCCACCCGTACCAACTCGATCATATTGGCCTCCTGATGAGTTGGAAGCGGGTTTTGGTTGATGTTGGGCTGTGTTGGAGTCTGGACTTCAATCCTGCGAGTATCAATAAGCTCCTGGATGGCCGTCTTTAGCCTCCAACACTTTTCTGTATCGTGTCCCGGACATCCCGAGCAGTAAGCACAATTTACTGAATGGTCCAGGTTCTTCGGGAGGGGGTTTGGCAGCTTAGCTTCAACCGGATTCAGCAACCCTACCTGCTTTAACCGGTGGAACAGACTAGTGTAAGACTCTCCTAAGGGAGTGAAAGTCTTTGGCCTCGGCGCCCGGTCGCCCCTGAATGCCTGGTTCGGACGGAAACTCGCGCCCGAGGGGTTTCTGTAAGCTCTTGGGGGTGGATGATTGTTCTGGGGGTTTGGTGCACGCCACGGTGCATGAACGGGAGGTGCAGAATATGACTGTGCATGGTGGACAGTAAAATGAGGATCAGGTGCGGGATAGTAATGTTGCGGGTAGCTATATGGGTTGTGGGGGTAATTTTGGTGGTGAAGTTGGGGTGGGCTATATTGGGGTGCGGGGCCTCTATTTCTGAACCATGCCCCGGACTCGACGGCCGCAACTTCCTCTCTCCTCTTTTTCCCCAGTACTCCTCCAGTACCACTTTGGATAGCCTGAGTGGTGGCTTTCAATGCTGAGTAACTCATGATCTTGTTGGCCTTCAGACCCTCCTCGATCATACCCCCATTTTTATCACCTCAGTGAATGATTTGCCTACGGACGTTACCAGATGTCCGAAGTAGGTGGGCTCTAATGTCTGCCAAGAAGTAGTCCACCATCTCGCTCTCTCTCATCGGTGGATCCACCCTGGCCGCCTGTTCCCTCCATCGGAAACCAAATTCCCTGAAGCTTTCAGCAGGCTTCTTCTCTATTTTTAGCAATGATAGGCGGTCGGGGATTATCTCAAGATTGTATTGGAACTGGCCGATAAAAGCTTGAGCCAAATCATCCCACGTAAACCATCTACTGGGATCCTGTCTAGTGTACCACTCCAACGCCGATCCTCCCAGACTCTGGCCGAAGTAGGCTATCAGAAGCTCGTCCCGTCCTCCGGCCCCTCTCATTTTACTGCAAAACCCCCGCAGGTGGGCCACTGGGTCACCATGCCCCTCGTATAAGTCGAATTTGGGCATTTTAAATCCTGCTGGCAACTGGACGTCCGGAAATGGACACAGATCCTTATAGGCGACGCTGACCCGGTTGCCTAAACCGTGCATGTTCCTGAAGGACTGCTCCAGGCTTTTAACTTTTCTGGCAACTTCCTCGTGTTCCGAACTTTGGAAGTGTTTTTCCGGTTCTGCCGGATTATCCCAGTGAGGTGTATGTGATTGTGGTTCAGGAGCCCTGAAAGTAGGCTCTGGAGGATAGTAAGAGTTGTCATGGATCCGAACATATGGCTCGCTGGCCGGCCTTTGCAGAGGAGCAGGTGGAGGTGCTACAAAAACGGGGGTGACTGGAGGAGGATTTGGTTTGGCTGGTGGAATGTGGGTGGCATATGGATTTTCCCCCGGAAAGTATGGATAGCTCGGGGCGCTTGTTGAAGGATCGACGGGCGGATGTTCCGGAGCTGAGGCGAGAGTAGGGCGGTTCGGTGAAGACTGTTCCCTGGCCCAGGCCAGGTGCATCTCTGTTATCTGTTGTTTTAACCGGTCTACCTCTTCTTTCATGATTTGTAGCTCGGATTTTTCTTCCTCGAGACTCTTGCCAGAACTAGACATGCTTACTGTAACCGGTCCTTTGGATCTAGTACGGTAGTGATGGCCGGCCAGTATATTCTGTCAAACCAACTGCTAAACTTTCTGGAAATGCAACAAACTTGTTAGTTCACCGAGTTTGACAGATATGTTATAGCACGTTGGATGCAATGCACCTAACCAAATAACCATTTCTACATGTACTCTTAACATGCGTCATTCCGGCCTTTTTTCTTTTTCTTTTCTTCTTTTTTTTCTTTTTCTTTTTCGACTATCTTTGCAAGCCTTATTGTTATTTAACCTTTGGATTCTTTTTCTTTCTTTTTAGTGGTGGTCGAATCTTATGCGGATTGCCTACGTATCACGTTTTTGCGTGAATCAGACCGAGCGTAGTTCTGTTAACAAGATTGTGGCAAAATTCAGTAACTTTTATATCAAAAACCGTGCAGTTACAAAACACGTCTTACAATAATCAGCAAGAACAAAAGAAAATGCTTGACTTGGGAAAGTAAAGATAAAAATGCCAACATTTCAAAATACATTTTTTAATCAAAAATCTAATGCCCTAAAATCCCTGGGGGCCCGCGAGGCATCATTCGGCCTTGCCGCGGGCCTTGGTGTGAGGTCCTTATGTAGTCCCCTCAACTCTTCCATGATCCGATGAACATAACCCATAATTGAAGCGAAAAGGTCGGCGCGGGGCATCCGTTCACAAGCTAGGCACTTCATGGTGACATAGTGCCCGATTTCTCCAATTCGGTCCTTGATCATGTCCCTTTCTCCGAGTAACCGCTCTATCTGCTGGTTTTTCGTCCCCAATCTTCGAGCGTTGTTGGTGACTTGGTCTAAGAGCCTGTCTATTTGTTCTTGCAGTCGAGCCATCAGATTGTGGCAACGGTCGAGGTCCGCTCTGGCATCTTGGGCTTGCTTGAAAACCCGTTCTCTGAGGACAACATTTGCTTCCCTTAAACTGGTGACGATATCAGTGTAATCCTCTTCCACCCGTTGTAGGTGAAGTGCATGTTGATGTGCCTCCTTTCTCCAGCTAGCTCGGATCCTCACTGTTTGGGCCTTAGACTCTTCCAATTCTCTTTGGACATCGGCAACTTGGCTTCTCAAACCCTTTATCAATTTTTCGTCTGCTCGACTCCTCAACTGTCTGTCAGCATCCCTTTTCATTTGCTGGATTTGAGCTCTCAGAAAGTCATTTTCTTGTGCCAACTTCTTTTTATCTCCTTCGTTGGCGGCGGCTTGCACATCCATTTCAAATTGGAGCTCTTGGGCCCGTTGCTCTATCCTGCTGATCTTTGTTCTATAAGCTTCTTCTCTAGCCAACCAGTCCCATTGTTCTTGTGACGCTCCGGCAAACTCCCTGAGGTGAGGCCTTTTTGTGGGCCTTTGATGCTCCAGATCTCTACTATACCATGCAGGATATTCCGACGATACTTCGCCCCGGGCTCGATCTCGCACCCGAGTGTCTATTTTTAATGTCTGACACTCACTCCAAATCTTTCGGACCAATGCTTCAGGGAATTGTCCTCCTGGTCCAATTTCAACTACGTATGGGCTGAGGTCTTCTTCTTTTGGGATTATTTGGCATCGTCCCAATTGTCTCAATACTCGACCTGGTGCGTAGGGCTGGATGCTGTTAAGGCCCATTAGCAATAAGTACGATTCTGCGGCCGATGCATATATGACTTCTTCCACGGGTAGCCAACCAAACGTCCATTCTATTCCGTTGGCTGTAGTCGAACGCAAAAGTCGTATCCATCCGCTGATCCCCTCTGGCAACTCATATCCCTCGACCCTCGCAGGAAATTCTTCTATACAAGTTTTCTTCGGTGAACTATACCTCATAAATTGCGGATGGCGGCATAAGTGATCGGTCATCCACATTTGGAGCAATACATTGCATGCTTCAAAGAAAGTCCCTCCCGCTTTGCAGATGGTGAGTGCACGAAAGATGTCTGATATTATCATGGGAGCCAAAGTACTTGTTGTTTTGTTTCATCAAAGTACTGACGACCCCTGCCACATGTATGTTGATGTTCCCATCCTTTCTAGGAAATATCAATGAACCTAGGAAAGCTATCATGAAGGCGATGCGTCTATGCTCCTCCCATTTTAACCGATTGTCCCCGCTGCAGATTTTGCTTTCGTGTCTGTTGAAGCCCCCATAGTGACCATATTTGTCATACAGAAATGCCAAAGTGCAGAACCCTTCTGATAAGTCTGGGTTGTGTACAGTTCTGCGGATCTTTACCGTATCCAAAAACCGATGTACCGTCACTACCCTTGGTGCAATAAGGTATTGTTCCCTCATCGGGACTTTTGGTCTTCCGACATATCCGGCTAATTCTTCCAGTGTTGGTGTGAGTTCAAAGTCTGAAAAGTGGAACACATTGTGTGCCGGATCCCAGAATGAGATCAAGGCTCGTATGATGTCTCCTCTCGGGGGAATTTTTAGCAGCCCTACTAGATCTCCCAAGTACAACTTAACGGCATCTTGTCCTTGCTCGCCCAAGTCGCTCCACCACCTGTGCAAACTTAAGGGGACCTTGTTTATGATAGCTTCGGTTGTATTCTGACTCGTGCTCATTCTGCACATTTATTTAAGGTAATTCTTAGATGAAAGCGAAATATTTATTTGCCCAAAAAACTATCCTTTCTAAAAAAACGAAACGGGCCCCAGGAATTGACTAGTCAAAAAAGTGGTCGTTAAGGCAAAATTAAATATCTTGGCGTTCCGCCATTAAAACTTATTTTGAAATACATGGGAGTTGGACCCGTTTAAAGGTTGCCTACGTATCTCACACTCGGTGAGAATCAAACTCGCGTAGTTCGGTCCGTCAAAACAACTATCTTTCCTTTATTGACTGTAAAAAAACACATTTTGTCAAAAACCCATTTTGTCGGCAAAGTCAATCTTCTGCCGTCTTTTATTGGCAAACTAAATTCGTGGACTTGTTGGTGAAACGTATTTTTGTATTTTTCTGAAAGATATTTACTTCCCCATACTATTTCCTTTTGTGCTTTTTTTTTTCTTTTTCTTCGGTATTTGAAGGAACCCGGTCAGCATGTCAGTCTAAATAAATGCTCACAACAAATATGATATGGCAAGATGGTCTTTCCTTTCAGGTTACCTGTCCTAGACGGACCCAACCCCTGTGTTGAGTCCCCTAAGTCGGAGATGATGCAAATAAACGTCCTGAATCTAGGCTCAATATCCTGATGCTTTTCAATGATACTAGACCGTGTACCCGAGCGGACGACTCGGATTTGAGGAGGGAGCTACGTACCGGGGACCCGCGGGATCGTCCGGCTTTGTAACTTATCCTGCCTCTTTTCTTACTTTGGTATTGACACTAACAGAAAGGGGAGTCTCAACCAGTAAGCACATCCCCGGGGTAAGAAGAGACGGGTTTTCGGCACAGTTTTATATACAGTTCACGCAATATCAAAGCGGTAAACATATAGCAGTTTGTATATACAGTACAACGAATATCAAAGCGGTAGACATGTAGCACATTAATTAAACATGTAATAAAATCAGATATAGACAAAAATAACAATTTAAATGAGCTCGAGTTCTTAGACCCCGAACCGAAGTTCGAGAAAAAATATCCCCAGCAGAGTCGCCAGAGCTGTCACACCTCCTTTTTACGCTAACCCGCAAGGGCGCGATGGAGTTTTTCCAATTAAAGGACAATCGAAACGGGATCAATTTATTTAATTCAGAGTCGCCACTTGGGAAAATAATGGTGTCCCAAGTCACCGGTTTGATCCCGAACCGAGGAAATTTATGACTCTATAATATAGTCTGCGAAACTAGAAACCTGGATAAGGAATTCTGTTAACCCGGGAGAAGGTGTTAGGCACTCCCGGATTCCGTGGTTTTAGCACGGTCGCTCAACTGCAATTTTTGTTTCTATCTGATTTCTTTATATATTTTTATTTGTGTGCTCTTATATTCCGCTTTCATTCTTAGAAGAATTGCGACGTCACGAAAACACATTTCGAGCCGCACCGCAACCAGTACGCCTGCGACTTTAATGTATTTCAGTTTCGCCGAGAGTAAGATTTGGGTCACATAAATGCACACCCATGTTTAGGAAAGTAATTTTATTTCAAATCGTGCCTAAAGAGTCTATCGTCTGTTTAACTTTGGGAAAAAGACCGTAAAATTCACTAAACAGTCCTTCCGAGTCTAAGTTCTCATGACAATTATATGAGGGCCCCGCGATTGCGTATCTTTGCTTGGCGCGGTTTGTCTCATCATTTTAAAGGTCGTACCTAGAATAGCTAGATTTTCTATTGTTTTGTTTTTTTTTTTTTATAAAAAAGAAGAGGAAAGTCCTAATTGAAGTTGTTATTAATTGGTTCATTAGCAGAACATTGCTTTTTATTTTTAGATTCAAGCCCGTTTATTGACTCTTGGATTTGTGAGTTACGAGCGTCACTACAGTGCAATACTAACAAGGGAAATATTTATAAGACCAGAATAAACGAACATCGAATTACCAAGAGTTATTATTGTCGAACAACATATGAAGTTATTACTTTACTTGCCATTTTTATAATCAAAGTGGAGTTAACTATCATAGTAAGTTGTGATTAGTGAAAGGTCTCCCGCTACCATTGTAGGCTAACTGTCCTAAACCACTTTAGGCCTGACAACCACCTTGCTAAATCAATACATTCTATAGCGCTAAACTGAACTATTATTACAAAATGAATGACATTAAGACAGTTCATCAATTACAATCTAATGCAATTCGACCACACCTATCAAATACAGACCTCATATTAAACGTAATATTCATAATAATGTAATCAAATTGACAACAATGAGCATGCTTTCCCAGTTCAGATGCAAAGAAGCCCTTTTTTTGTATTTTTTTTTCAATTGTACTCCAACTCAACAAAGTAGCTACAATATTGGAGACAAGAATTAGGTACCTGGAATATGAAATCAAAAGGAAAGAGGAGTCAGCGGTTTACAGCAATCGACAACAGCAACAAAACCACCCAGATTCGATAGCGGAGAATGATAATAGCAACTTGCGGAGCTCAAAAGGATAGCAGTATTTAACCAAATGAACCAACACCCCTTCAAAACCAATGTCACTCCAAATTAACTCCCCAAAATGAATAAGAACATTGTGTTTTAGTCTTGCAAACTTAGGAGCCAGTACAATAGTTTTCCAATAGACCTGTAGCCTTCTCTGAAGACTCAAACAATGCACCCCTAATTTACAAATGTATCGCAATAGTCTACAGAATTCGAACAAGACCAGTCCTTAACGAGAATTGATGCAACAGTAGTGATTTTCTTTTCTCTCAAGTCTCTCTTTTTCTCTCTTTCAAATTTTTCTATCTCCCTGTATGTCTCTTTCAGATTGCCTCAAGTGTATTCTCCTTAAACTCTCTTTGTTTCTTTCTGTGTGTGTGTCTCTTTTCTCTATTCTGTCTATCTCCAGTGTGTTCTTAAACTCCACAGGTTCTTAAGTGTCTCCCTCTTCTGTTTTCTCTGTTTCAAAAATCCCCCCTCCTCAGAACAATAATCCCCTTCTCTTATAGTTACGACAAAGCCTTAAAAGTTACTCCCCACCATCAGGGAATCTCCCTGCCCATACTTCTACTGCAGAACCCATCCCCTTCTGACAGAGCCCATCCTCCTATTTTTATTACTATCATATGTCTAAGTATGGTCCTATTATTTAAACAATGGCTTTTGTCCAGACATGGCTAAGTGTCCTGCTGTAACAGCAGGTTCCACTAACTTAACTCATGGGCAAGGTAGTTTTAAATCCTAATAAATGCCAATTCTGTTAATCTCTAATTAACAAACCCCAGATTCTGATCCAATTACAGTCCTAATATGCACTACACTTCATTAGTTACACCCTTCAATCCTTAACTAACAACAACTAATTCAATTCATCACTTAGTTAATCAACAGTTCAAAAGAAAGAAAAATCTCGATCCAAACAGTGATTCACAATGTGATTTACAGTGTCAAGTTCTGCCACAAAACTCCAATAAACAGACCTACGAGACTAATCAACAACATTCGTATAATTCACATAAGGAACAACAATCAATCATCGACTTAGTGATTCGAAGTGCTCAAGCAAACGAAACATGAAAAAATGCAGAATTCACTACTTGACAGTATCGTTTACAGCCAATTCGTGTTTCTATATCGCAATCTA
Organism: Nicotiana noctiflora; assembly: GCA_032618575.1. Classification (NCBI taxonomy): domain Eukaryota; kingdom Viridiplantae; phylum Streptophyta; class Magnoliopsida; order Solanales; family Solanaceae; genus Nicotiana; species Nicotiana noctiflora. The sequence goes on from JASVEL010008488.1 coordinate 36,729, forward strand.
CTCCGACATATAAGCAAAACAAGAATGACCAAATAAAAGGTCTTACGGTGTAGAAGCAGGAAAGATTAAAATCAAACACCAAACAGATAGAAACGAACAACTAAATTAATATAATGAACACAACAACAAAACAAAAGGAAGAGAATGAGAAATGGGATACCTCAAGAAATTGGACGGACTCGGCTCAAAAGACTTCGAGTTTGCACTCTTTTGAAGTAAACAGACTTTAATTGAAGTGTTTTTCAAATGAAAAACACTCCAATTAAGGTCTATTGCCTTCAAACACCATTGACTCGACGCAATCCCTAATTTTTGGGTTCTAGGGTTCTTGAGGCGCGGATTTAGGGCTTTGACATTTCTGGTAAGATTCGAACTAAGCCAGGGTTAGTAGGGGTGTGAGGGAGGTGTGAGGAGTGTTCGGGGTGAGTTTGGAGCGGTTTGGCATGGTTTGAGTTCGACTCGAATCTTCAGATGAAGATTCGAGAATCTCCAGGTTGATTCGAAGTTAATGGAGGGTGGATTCGGACTTAGGACGGTTGAGTGGCCCTAGGGTGTTAAAATGGCGGCCGGCGACGTTGTTGCCGCCGGGTTTCAGGCGAATGGGGAGTCCGGCGGCGGCTAGGGTTTTCTCGTAATGATATCGTCTCTGAGAGAGACGATGGTGAAGAGGGGGGGGTGTCTAGATCGGGTGGGGGGCTGGGTAAAGATTAAGTTTATATATGAAGGGGGTGTTTTAATCTTGACCATTCGATCAAGCAAAATCGACGGCCTGGATCTCTCATTTAAGAGAGACGGCGCCGTTTGGATGGGTCACGAGACCGGTTGGTCTGTGATGAAGTGGGCCGGGTTAATTTTGGGCTGGACTGGGGCGGTTTTAAGTGTATTTGATTGGGTTTGGGTGAATTTGGCCCAATTCCGGTTTTCTTTCATATTTCTTTACCAAAACTAAAATTTTAAAAATCCTAAATTAAATTACAAAACTAGATTAACCTACTAATTAACTTATAATGATAATTATCAACAAAATCGCACAATTAAGACATTAAATGCTAAAAAATGTAACGTGCATATTTTTTTGTGATTTTTTTTTTTCGTTGTCGTAAAACAAACTTAATTACTCTTAATTGTGAACTTGAATCTTATGTACAAATGCAATATTTTTTTGTATTTTTATATATTTAAACAAAATACATGGACACACAAACGTGAATAATAAGAGAAAAATAACATATGATCCACAAATATTGCAAACAACACAAAAACTCCTTTTATTTTGAATTTTTGGGAGTAATTCTCATGTAGGGCAAAAATCACGTGCTCACATCAGCCCTAGTTGTCCGCTTGGGTACACAGTCTAGATCACATACCGAGGTCCTGAGCTTAGAATAACATGACTTCATGCCGGATCCCTAGTAGGAAACGATTATTTGCATCACGTTGCATTTGACTTAGGGGACTCAACACAGGGGTTGGGTCCGTCTAGGACAGGTGACCCGGTAATCAAAGACCGAGCATATTATATGTTGCATTTATTTATCATGTATTATTATGATGATTGGTTAAATTCCTGAAAACAAAAAAAAATAGAATTTTGGAATAGAAAAATATCAAAAATATTGACGAAATGCTGTCGAAAATTTGAAAATTTGAAAAAATAGGAAGAGCAATTCTGTTGAAATAATTGGTCATAAAATAATCCGACCGAACTACGCAGGTTTGATTCTCGCCATTAGGTGGGATACGTAGGCAACCCTCATCGGGTCCAACCACCCCTTTAAAAAATCAAAAAAAAATATGTGTTTAATTTTGTCAATAAAATCAAAGTGATGCCGTTTTTGCAAATAACCGAATGTTCCGAAAGGACGCCGGAAGGCTGTTTTTTGCAAAAATAGTCACTTTGAATTATTTTTAATAATTTGCAGCCGCAGCCTTGAAATATTCCTTGTGGAAATGTTGCAAGGCCATAGCCGCAAAATCAAGTCCGGGTTCACACCCCTTTTGCAAAAAATAACCAAAAAAAAATGTTAAATTTTTGATTTTGTTATAAATGAGTCGGGTGATGCTATTCTTGCTCAAAATAGTTGAAAGGTTGTATCCGCAAAATTAAGTTTGAGTCATCACTCAACTTTTCAAAAAATAATCACTTTATCAAATAAGCCATTACATGGCCGATCCTTGCATAAATAGCCACTTTTGGCATTTGAACTTCTTCAGTCTTGTATTGGCCTGTGTCGGTGCTGAATGATGCCCCATAGGCCCCAGGATTAAATTTTGAATTTATATCTTCTTGATAAAATTTTGCAAAAAGAGCCACTTTGTCTAAATAAGCCATTATATGGCCAATTTATGAAAAATATTCTTGTGTTGGTTTATGGTGATGCCGAACGATGCCCCATGAGCCACGAGATAAAAAAAAATTAAGTTTATCTTTCTTAAATAAATTTTGCAAAAATAGTCATTTTGTCAATAAGCCATTATGTGGCCAATTTTGCAGAAATAGTCATAATTGACACCAAAAATATTCTTTTTCTTGTAGAAATTTTCTACATAAGTTTGTAGTTGGAGTCGGCTTCTATAATTTTTCTTCAAAGAAAAAAAAATCAAAAAAATCAAATAAACATTTCTTTATTTCTTGCATTAATTTGCCAAAACTACGCTCGATCTGATTCATGCGGGTCATGATACGTAGGCAATCTCCATAAGATTCGACCACAACTGTATATGTATATATATGGAAAAAAAATGAAAAAAAAATGAAAAAAAAGAGAAAAAAAATGAAAAAAAGAAAAAGAAAAAGAAGTAAGCAAAAAATATGGATAAGGACTGACTGATTCCATTTCTACCATATTTTATTTTGAATTGTTGAGAATTGAGGTGGTTGGTTTGTGGTGAACCGGAAATAGAAGATCCAGGAAAACCTGATTATGATCCAAGATAAGTGACACCAAGAATATCGCATAGAGTCCTTTACCTGCACGCCATGATGGACGCTTTGTGGGGATGTATTGACTAAAGCTGAAAATGTCGAAGCAAATAAGTGGCCTTGGTAATATTGATGCGAAGCTCAGTGGCCAAAATATCGTGCTTGGTAATCGGGAAGACTCTCCATTTCTTGGTCAACCAAAATGGAGTTTTTGGTGGCTTATTTTGTTGTCATTTCTGTCGTCCAGATTATTTCAGGGTTGTAATCAGGATATTGTCATGTAACTCAAACCCTTTTATCGTTCTATTTTGTCCAGTTTTCTATTGGTCGTAATACCTCATTTAGTATCGTGTAGGTTTGTTCCAAGGGTGTACCCCAGTTTATTGTGTTTGTTTTGTCGTATTAATTCATTTCTAGTTCGTCTAATGCAACTCTCTTGTTTGCCGTTATTTCGAGTCATTTTTCTTTGATTTAAGTCTTTCTTCTTTATAGTCATTTTTCTGTCAACACTAGTGACATGACATGCACGCATAATTGTGGCCTAATCTTAAAAGTTAATCATGAAGGAATTGGAAGATAATCATGGCATTTTAAAAGAAATAATGATTTGAGATTATTTGGAACCCGAGTCACGTGAAATTTGGGGCGGGTAAAATACAAAGAAAGCCTTAAGGGCAAAATGGCCATGCTCACATGGGGTTCGCTCGTGATACTGAAATGGAAGTGTCGTCCAAGCAATACTTTAAAATGATGGATGAAAAAGGCGAATGGACGATATGGTTGTCCAACCGTGCTTTAAAGATATGACGAATGTTAATCGTGTTGTTTGCACTTGGTATGTTTTGAAGATTGGAATGACGAAGGCATTTTGTTCCGCTACCCAAACACTTTATCCTTCGTTAACCCTTCGAGCCTTATTTTGATTTCTTTCATACCCCTCCTTCGGAATCAGTACCAAATTTAGAAACACAAATGGGGAAGTTAAAGAAAGAAAAAGAGAAAAACAAAAACAACCAAAAAGGAACGAAAAAGAAAAAAAATGAAAAAATGATGAAAAAAAAAATGAAAAGAAGGAATTGGGAACTACGTTTGACCTGATTCCTTAAAGAGGATACGTAGGCGCTTCACAGCTCGGTCATAGTGTATATAAAGAAATAAGAATTCCCCAAGTAAGAAATTGGGGCAAAGAAAAATTGTGTTTTTTATAAATAAATTTAGGTCCAAAGGTTGTAAATTTTGAACCCAAAATTGATTCTGTTTTGAGCCTTCAATACCCTTTCTTTCTAGCCCTATCCGAATCCCACATTACGGTCCAAAGAAAGA